>KZ308219.1:50576-114166 GCA_000376725.2 Ladona fulva | reverse complement strand
GAGAGATTCTATCATAGCTGAAACACTGCTGTCAAATCTGAAGTCACCCTTAACAAACCTAGCTGCCCTACGTTGAACCATCTCAAGGCTGGAAGTTAATCCTACTTCGTGGGGATCCCAAATCGCGCAGCAGTACTCAAGGAGAGGTCGAATCAGGGAAAAGTACGCTGTTTCTTTTACTCTCCATGAGCATCCCCTTAAAATTCTGCTGGCTAAACTTTGCATCCTATTCGCTTTACCTACCACGTTTCGAATATGCTCTTTAAATTCAATTCAGTAGTGGTCAATTGTAATCGCATTAATACTACTTAATCTTGTTAAACGTAATTCATTTATAGCTATTTTATAAACTCCAGTGAAGCTCGAGAGGGCCGGAATACGTTTCCTGGCGACGTAGCCGCGCCGTCATCCATTTTTTGAACTCCGTTTCAGAGAAAATGTCATTTCTTTTTCAGTTTCCCTTTTGACCCGACGCACGCACTTGACTCCGCCGCGAGCGCCAATTAGCGAATCCAAAAGGGAGGCCCTCAAATATTTTCAGGTGAAAATATATTTAGGTATAATGAGGAGGGGTTCTTTTGCCTTTTGGGGGACGGTTTTTTGTGAAGGAGGCGGAAATGGCGTCTTTCTTTTTTATTCTGAAGGGGGTTTGGAGGAATTTCGGTGGTCAATAAATTACTCCAAAGACTTCTCATTGTTTTCCGAGCGGTTGAACGCGAAGGAATTTGAAGTTAATAATATTTAAGGAAATATATTTTGCTGGGGAATCCGCTTGAGTGATGCTTAGAATTGGAATGCGCTTTACCTTGATTTAGTAACCGTTTTGTATCGTAATTACTTCGCGTTGAGTCGCTTTGCTCTCCTCAGAACGCTGTCCAACTCAACAACGCTAAGCTGTCGGATAATTCGCGAGCTCCATAAGTTATTTTTGAACTTATTAGGATTTTGTTCGATTAATCTGATTCTTGTACATATTAGATTTACTTCGTTGTGATGCGATGAAATGATAACTAAACCAGCCGCGGTAGCGAACCCGTCTCGGGTTCGAGCCCTAGCTTATCGGATATCTCTGGGAATGAATGTGAGAGTTCATTAAACTAAAGAAGTTATTATTCTTATTTGATACTTCTCAGCATGGAGGCTAGGAAACATTCACCAAAGCCGGATGCAAAGCACTAAAGGAATTAGGCTCATCTATGTCTATGTGAGTACCCTGCAAGTCGCCTTTCGGCGTATGGCAGGGGGGCATGCACCATGACTCCATTTCCTTAAAGCTATTGCCCTTTTAGTAGCCATTTAAAAATCTTCTTACAATGGAGAAAGTACTAATTATTGTGCATTTGTGTAATTAAACAATGATATGATCCTCTATTCCAATTTTTTCTATCATTTTATTATTATNAATAATATTAAATATATTAATGCTCTAGTGGGGGACTTCAGTCCGATCTTTTGCTTCTAGGACCTCTAATAGCTTAAATCCGCCCTTGTTTCGACCCTAAACTTGTAATTTTTGGTCGTGTTCGTTGTTTCCGTTATACTTACATGATAAAACTACCTTGGAGAGAAAGCGAAAATTCCTCAGCATTACTAAATGTCTGAAATACGTTATTTCATCTTATACATCAGTTCATCTCTGAGCGACATTCTCGTGTTTTTATATTTCATTTATCTGTCAACCCGGATTCATGCCACACTACAGAAAGTTGCCGATCGCTTGGCTTAGTTCATTAAATGTCGCATTACCATTGGTTGGAACATATTTGATTAATCGAACCGTACTTTTTAAGGAAGCATTTCCCGTAACTGTTTCCATTTCGATTATTCTCTCTTCACTTCTTAGTCCATCTAGTTTCTAATCTACCTCTCCGAAGATAATGGTCATCATTAAAGCAACAGCAGCCGTATACTATTGGTCTATAAAGGAGTGCCTCTCAAAGCTAAAAAGGTTCTTGTGTCGTGAGTGTGCGTCCTCCGCTGCCTTCAACGGCTTATTCGTCCGCATAATGCGCGCTTCCGATCCTCACTTTTTTCCTCATTAATTAATCGGCGTGCCGACGCCCAGCGCGTGACCGATTCACAAAATGGCAGCGAATCCATCTCATTCTCATTAATCACGAGTGAATTCCCTCTTGATTTTTGCGCTATCTCTCTGTCTCTCCGTGCCCCCGACTCCACCACCGCCATTAGTAGCTAATGTGCTGTAGACGCGTCCCGCCCCTTGTCACCATGGAGACAGGGCGTGCCCCGAGAGCCCGTTGCCATGACAACGGTCGCGAGGCGACGGGCGGAAGAGGAGGCGGTTGCTCACACCTCGAGGTGCAGAGCCGAGGGCCGACGGCGGCTGTGGCGGCGGCTGCAACATGGCCGACGAGCGCACCTCTCCGAGAATCAATCGCGAAGAGGGGGACGGCGGCTCGGGCATCGCTCTTCATTTTTTCCCTTTTTTCGTTATTCTCGGAAAAAATGTCACCTCGCGAAAAGTTTTTGCTGAAACGCCCGTGACGCTTTTAAGCCGTCGGCCGTTTTAAAATCCCTTCTCTCGTATTCATTTGTTCCTCCCCTCGTCTGATTCTCCCTCCCGCCCTTTCTCCTCCATTGTATGGACCGCCGTCGAATCCTCGTCGAATTTCCCTATCGTTTTATGTGAACGTCTGCATTTTCGCGCAGTTGTTTCATTATTTTACTTTCGCTTGCTCCTTCGACGTCGTCTAATCGCTGGCTGACCTTTCTCTCGTCATTAATATCAGTGTGCCTTCACTTCGCAGGGGTACTTCTTTCCTTATCTTGGCCATCGTGTTTATTGCATTACATTCCTACGGTTTCTAAAATATTAGTTTAATGCTGAGATTCACCGCGCTTGTGATCCGCCCGTGACGTATTATTATTCATAAGTCACATCCTCGTAACAGTATTTATTTTTAGAGACTATTACGACGATTTAAAAACTCAGCTGTGTTTACTGTCCAAAGATTACTTTCTGATTCTACTGCTAATAGAAAGCATGCAGTACGAACGGAAAAAGTGTACATATACAATTATGATTGACTTGAGATTTTATCGTTTCAGATGATAGATAAATTCCTAAAATACATAAACAGTATATTTGGATTGCTCATTTGCGACCTCTGTCATACCATATTAAGGAATGCTTCTTTAGCACGTACGAAAATGACTGTAGCTTTCGATGTACGTATAATCGGTGATAGATTTTCCCTCATATCTATTTCGGTCTTGGCGCTGCAATTTTGTTTGCTTCCTGATCGACTTATCTCTTTGTTACTTGTCTTCTTTGGATATCTTCCCCATCACATTCTGTGGCTTCTTATCCTATTTAGATTTACACTTAATCGTGAATAGTTTGAAAGCAGTAAATAGATAGCAATCAAATCTAAGAAGAGACTCTTCAAGTTCGATTTAGAATCGAATTATATCGTAAGCACGTAATTGTGTCTTTTTATCATAGATTTAGCTTGTTAAAAATCCAGATTCTAATTTAATATCTTATATTAAGTTATATTTTCGAATCTGTACATTGTTTTCACAAAGGTTAAATGGAAGATGGCTTTCTCTAGTTCCAATTTTCAAAATAAAGACGATTGTATTTATGTATATACTCTAGAAGGTATGCATATACCTCACCTTACGAACCTCCCCACATGCACCTCGACTTACGAACTTAATTCGATCCAGACCGGAGTTCGTATCTCAAAAAGTTCTTCTTTCGAAACCCAGTTTTCTATTTTATCTTATGGTAAATCAATTAATCGGTTCTGTTTTGGAAATTTGGAAAAATAAGAACGTTATTTAAACATCTGCAGGTTGAAATATGATCCCTGAGGTAGGAGAGAAAAACGGATTTGGCCTTAATCGCTTCAATCATTTTTGTATGTTGCAGTTATTTAAATATAATCTTCAAGCAATTATGAAAATATGTAGTAAGAAAAGACTTACTTACCTATGACCGATCTCACTGGTCGATTTCTCTATCGCTAACGGAATTTCTACTTCTGAAAATGCTAAGGAAAAACGCAAACGAAGTGGAGAAGCACTTGGCTTCGAGTGTGAAATCCGATCGGATTCTAAACACTGAGACAGTTGATCATTTTAGTGATCTTTCTTTCATATATTTCTAAACATTGGTAGAATAATCGGCTCGAATGTTGCGTATAAAATAAACACGAGATAAGCCTACTACTAGTAGTAGCAAATCTCACGGAGTGATCCCTCTCTCTAAGAGCTGACTCCGTAGTTTTTTTTATCTTTATCAAAAGAAAACCTCTTACTAGTTTTCTACTATAGTAGAGGAAGATTGAGGCGATACACGCAAATGTTGACAGATTGTCGGAATTGTTGTAAATTGTGTCAAATTAGCCAAAATATTGCACCAGGTTTATTACATGCGCTTGCGCATACACAATACAGTACTAGGGATTATAAAAGCACAACGGTTCGTTCGTCGAAATTGAGTTCGTATTTTGAGGAAACGATGAAGTACGGAAAAAGGTCGTATGTCGTAAAGTTCGCATGTTGAGGGGTTTGTAAGTCGATGTGTATTTCTATAATATCTGATCATATTCACGGAGCAACTTCGAACGACAGCTCTTGTTTACTCAAATAAGCGTCTTCGATCGAATGGCGGTCAAATGGCAAAGCTCTTTATCGCGCTCCTTTTGGAATATTTGCCGTGCATTGTCTCCGGCGCCACTACCTCAGCGAAAAGTCGGTTCTCCAACTTTTATTCCCATTGTGTGCGGAAACCCGCCCAATTTCCCAACTCTCGCGAACCTTTCCGTCCGAATCATTTCTCCTATTCATTACTTCGCATTATGCTAAATCCCTAAAAATGCGAAAATTGCGGCAGTCGGTCTCGGAAATCTTGTTCCGACTCTCCTCCACTTCCTCCTTTCTTTACGAAACACCAGATTTGAAACTGCTTATTCAATCTTCGAGACTTCTATTTTTCCCGATGACGACTTCCGCACTCAAAGGAAAAGTGGATTAGAAAGTCGAAGGGAAATTTCTGTACAAAATGATGGAAGGAAATGAGAAATTTTGCATTTTACTCTGTTTTTATGGAAGATATAAAGATTATTAATTGGCTAAGCGTATGAAATGAGGCCTCGGCAAAGATTGCAAAATTATTATTGCTTCATTAGCTGTCTTTTTGGGTGAGTTCTGCTTTCTCGCGATCTGTCGCAATGAAGACGCTCTGAAACTTGATAATGGGGACATATAACTGGAGCTCAACTCAGAGTTAAGCTTAGAAATCAGCTCTCTCTTATGTAAACATTAGCGTATCTCTTATTTACTTCTACACCACGTGAAATATAGTGCAGGTCTGTGCAACTTACAAAAATGGACGAGCCGCATGAATATTACGAAAAACGGTCGCGAGTTGCTCATGAAGAATTTAGAGAAAAACGAGACTTTATAATTCGCAAAAGATATTTATTACAACATAAAAATAAGAAATCTTCTGGAGAAAAAAGCAATTGAAAAAAAATATTGTGACTGGCAATAAAAAAAAAAATGTATCTATTTAGTTTCCGGGAAGTAAAAGTTACAATAAAAATTCTAACTTCGAGAAAGTGTCTAAGATATTATCAAGAAAAGTTAATGAAATTGTGACTTATTCAGACGAAAATTAGTCCTTTTTTATTTACCGCATATCATGCGCTGCATTTTTCCTTTTCAGAAAATTTGACTCAAGCGAGAGGTGGGCAAACTTAAGGTATCTTTTTAGTTGTCAATTTTTATTACTGTCTGTAATTTGCTAATTTTGAATAACTACCGTTTTTTGTGAATAAGTAATATATCCAAAAGTCATGGCGGGCAGTATTTTGTGTTGGCATGGTTTAATGTGTACTATCCGTGAGGAAAGTGCACATTGGTTCGTCTAAATATGCAATTTGAGATACATTTAACTTCCACTAAGGTATGAATATCGTACACAATTTAATACTAGAGTAAAGAGATATTGTAGAATACATAGTGAAAGATTATAGAATAAATTGTGTGTATATATATTTATTTATTTATATAAATTGAGAATATGGTAAACAAAATAATATTAACAAGAAAAAATCAGTTGCAATGTCTAGGTTACATATTCTAGTTGCTAATCTACTGTGTAAGAAAAAACTTCAATTAAGATCTCACAAAGTTTTCTTTTAAGTAATTTTAATGCACTGTATATTTAATTGCTTTAGGTTGTCTATTGTAGAATTTTGAAAAGCCCCTTTCTAACTCATCTATGACAGCTTTTTTTTTTGACTGCTCACGAATGTCACTCTTCGATCGTATTTCATAACTGTGTGTATTAGAATTTGTTGCCATGGAGCTCATTTTATTTTTATTCGTGTAAATTACTAAATACGTACGCAGTGTCGTAGGCACATGTAATTTCACTCACATTAAACCGCAAAAATCTTTATTTTAACCGCATTTGGGGTAGTTCAGTTTTCCGACTCCCATTTTTCGAGGCATTTCGAAGGTAAGGGGTTTGAGTAGCTTTGGGTTCCTTTTCGCAGTGGTTTATTCCTTCCCCTCTCTCTGGCAGTGGTTTCGCCAACACTGATTCCCTCTTTTTTCTCTCCGCCCTGGGCACGTGGCCCCTGCGCTAATTGGCACCGCCCTATGCACTTGTCGCTGGAGATGTTCTTATGGTCGAAATCCTCTTTTTTTGCTGCGGTCTCATTCCATTGAGAGCTCTTTTTCCCTCTCAGTTTATTCCGAATTTTCTCTTTCACTTTCCACTCGCCTCGGGCCTTCCTTTCCGTGTTATCGCGAAATATTCTACGCGGCATTAATGGGCAAATGTGGTCTCTTCGTCATTGTTTGTCTCGAAAGACAGTTTTAAAGCGAGGCCTACACGCTCTTATTCTCGGAAATGTTTCGTTAATTGGACGAGGGAGAAAAAGTGCAGCAAAAATCATTTTGCTACCTCATCCGACTCAGTTATTTGCTCTATTTCCCAAATCCATTCTGAATCAGCTGACTTAAGACCGACAAATGCCAGGTTTCTCGGTAAGAAATCTTTACCCGAGATGGAACTAGAGTAGTGAGAAATCTGGTTCTCAGGATGCCTCAGGTTCTTTTCTGATTTTTAATACAAATAGCTAGATAAATAATATTTTTACATAGTTGGCATTACATAGTGAAACCAAAAATTAAAAGAAATAGTACAAAAGAAATAAAAATTTCAGTTCATTGTGCTATTATATCTAACTGAATTATAATAGAATTTATGCCAGGGCCTCCGGATAGACACGCGGGTAACGCGTTCTCCTCTGGTGAAAGCGGTTCCGGGTTCTTTTCCCGATGAGAACCTTCGTTCGGAATGACCTTAGCTGTCGAAGTATATTTAACAATACTACCGGTACTACTAATACTATAAAAAACAAGCTGTATCACGACGTATCCGACGATCTGTCATTTTTTTCGTTCAGTCGGGTATCGAATCAGGAAGGAATGGAATTCCGAAACCGAAAACACCGTAACAGAACCGTAACACCGTACTCAGTAACAGAAACCGAACCCGAACTAAGAAATTTAAATTCCAAAACCGGTACCAATTTTCGATTACAATAATTACAGTTTATACTGTAGCGGAAATGGAGAAAACGTAAGTAGACAACAGTGACTGACGACTGAAATAAATGCTTGGCAATCGTCTAATTTAATATTTCGTCGTAATTTGGTATAACACAAGTTTTATTCTAAAATTTAATTTAATATAATTTAATTTTTTGCTCTTTAAAATACCTTCGCCGAGATATAATATCGAATGTATTTTATTCGATGGGAAAAACAGGTTCGACGCTCGCTGACAAGGCGAAACCGGAACTTCACCGGTGTTTTAATGTTTCGATAGCTGAAGTCATTTCGCATTTATGAACCTCAAATGGGATTCGAACCTGGAACAGTTTTTACCGAAGGCGAACCCACTACTACTTGACTATCCGGGAACCGAATCATGAGAAATTAGGTTTGTTCGTATGCGGAAAATATTACAGCTGAATTCCCAATTTACATTTACATTTACATTTACATTTGAACCCTGCAAACCGCTAGAGCGCATGGCAGGGGGTGTAAAACATCGATATACCTATCTAACCTGCACTGCTGTTCGCTTCTCTAATACATCGCGGAAAGAATGACCAAAAGTAACTAACCGTCCTGGCAACTATCTCCCTGTAACGCTTCTTCATTTTGACCCGAAGATCACGTTCGGTACTAACTGGGATGGCAATATCAACAACCTCCTCCCTGAGATCCGTAGTGAGAAATTTATTAAAAAGCTTCCTACAGTAATCTAGTCTTCTATCACTAAGCGAATTCCATCCGAAAGATTCTATCATAGCTGAAACACTGCTGTCAAATCTGAAGTCACCCTTAACAAACCTAGCTGCCCTACGTTGAACCATCTCAAGGCTGGAAGTTAATCCTACTTCGTGGGGATCCCAAATCGCGCAGCAGTACTCAAGGAGAGGTCGAATCAGGGAAAAGTACGCTGTTTCTTTTACTCTCCATGAGCATCCCCTTAAAATTCTGCTGGCTAAACTTTGCATCCTATTCGCTTTACCTACCACGTTTCGAATATGCTCTTTAAATTCAATTCAGTAGTGGTCAATTGTAATCGCATTAATACTACTTAATCTTGTTAAACGTAATTCATTTATAGCTATTTTATAAACTCCAGTGAAGCTCGAGAGGGCCGGAATACGTTTCCTGGCGACGTAGCCGCGCCGTCATCCATTTTTTGAACTCCGTTTCAGAGAAAATGTCATTTCTTTTTCAGTTTCCCTTTTGACCCGACGCACGCACTTGACTCCGCCGCGAGCGCCAATTAGCGAATCCAAAAGGGAGGCCCTCAAATATTTTCAGGTGAAAATATATTTAGGTATAATGAGGAGGGGTTCTTTTGCCTTTTGGGGGACGGTTTTTTGTGAAGGAGGCGGAAATGGCGTCTTTCTTTTTTATTCTGAAGGGGGTTTGGAGGAATTTCGGTGGTCAATAAATTACTCCAAAGACTTCTCATTGTTTTCCGAGCGGTTGAACGCGAAGGAATTTGAAGTTAATAATATTTAAGGAAATATATTTTGCTGGGGAATCCGCTTGAGTGATGCTTAGAATTGGAATGCGCTTTACCTTGATTTAGTAACCGTTTTGTATCGTAATTACTTCGCGTTGAGTCGCTTTGCTCTCCTCAGAACGCTGTCCAACTCAACAACGCTAAGCTGTCGGATAATTCGCGAGCTCCATAAGTTATTTTTGAACTTATTAGGATTTTGTTCGATTAATCTGATTCTTGTACATATTAGATTTACTTCGTTGTGATGCGATGAAATGATAACTAAACCAGCCGCGGTAGCGAACCCGTCTCGGGTTCGAGCCCTAGCTTATCGGATATCTCTGGGAATGAATGTGAGAGTTCATTAAACTAAAGAAGTTATTATTCTTATTTGATACTTCTCAGCATGGAGGCTAGGAAACATTCACCAAAGCCGGATGCAAAGCACTAAAGGAATTAGGCTCATCTATGTCTATGTGAGTACCCTGCAAGTCGCCTTTCGGCGTATGGCAGGGGGGCATGCACCATGACTCCATTTCCTTAAAGCTATTGCCCTTTTAGTAGCCATTTAAAAATCTTCTTACAATGGAGAAAGTACTAATTATTGTGCATTTGTGTAATTAAACAATGATATGATCCTCTATTCCAATTTTTTCTATCATTTTATTATTATCATTATCATTATTATATTATTCCTTTCTTTCTCTGGAACATTCATTAATAAATGAATACCTAGTACTCCAGAGAGATTACTTCGGCTATTAAAATAGTTATTTACATCCCAAAATTATATTTTTCCTTATAATATGGCGATTTAAGATGATAACTGCCTTATGAAAATATAACGTTTTAAACCTAACGTATTTAGACAGTCAAAGAGTAGCTTTGGTATTATACCGGTGGTTGATAAAACTATAAGTACTATTTCAACCTGCTTGATATTCCAAATTCTTAAAATTTCGTTTCCCAGATCTTGATATTAGTTTTTCTTTTCATATATTGTTCTTTCAATAATGTCTGTCCGATAGACTGATATCCCTCCCAAAAAGAACTTTTATTTTCTTCATCTATCGACGTAATATCAGCTTTGTTGCGGTGTATTGTTTTATATATTGTGATAGTGCGGTAACAATATAGTCCATTCAATGGTTTTCCAAGATTGATTCAGGACTATAGTCATAATATGGTGGAATATTTTTATCCATTAATAATTTTCGCTTGTTTATTTCTTGGTGTATGATTTTTGCCACAATGTTATGCCTATGCAAATAGTCATTATTACGATTATTATTATTAAACGTCACGTAAATTTTAACATCCCGTGCAGTAATACGGGCCAATACAAAGGCATTCACCTATTGTATGAGTGTGTGTGATGGACAAGTGATCGTACGTAGGCAACTGAAGGATTTCGTCACTGCATCGGTGTATGCACGTAGAAGAGGCGATTGATGAGTCCACCAGAATACACAATTCACGCCGCCGTGACGCGTTGTGTTGCCGTGACTTTTCATTAAGGGTGAACGCGTGCATTCGCTGCGAGGGAAACAAGCTGCGAACAAGCATTCGAAGAACGATTTCCGCCCGTCAAATGGAAGCACCTGTTTTACTCGTTCATAATCTTTTCAGAGGCGGAAATTCAAGACGCTCTCTTAATATCCTGCGAAGCACCTGAGAGAAATTAAGAAAGAATTATTCATGTCGAGAAGAGGATTCAATGTTCAGTTCCGATAGCACTTCTTGTGTTTTATCTCTTAATTACGCCGAACGCGCCTTTGTTCGTTTATATATGTACGTTTCGCTAATTTTCACGGTCCTTTTTAAGAACTGTTGCATATTACTCACTACTTCCTTTCTTTCATCGCCATTCTTAGGCTATTTTTATTGTTGCTCGGTTTCCTTTCTTATTTAGCACTTAACAGGGAAGGTTTTTTCTACAAAAGCCTTTCCATTTCTTTTTTTCTCACCCTGATGCAGGTTTCGTAATGGAAATTAACTGTTTTCGTTGGAGATTTGACGGATAAATCTTAGCCAAAATTAATCAACTTTAGAAGTTAGCTGAATACGAATACACTAAAACCATGGCGGTGGAGGTGAGTTATTGATATACGTATCTCGATCGATATAATTTGATATCGATATTTAATTATATACTGCCATCGAGTCGAGATTTCTGTTCCGCTTATTCTGTCTCAGTGAGGCAAGCAAGGACAAACTACCACACTTCTCATTTTACCTATTTCTCTCAGCCCCGTCTCCAAAGCTTTTCGGTGCTTATGGTGGAGGGATGAGGTTCAAGCCAGCCTTCTGGCCAAAGACAGTACAGACAGACAATAATAAGAAAGACTGAGGGATTTATCGCTTTTAGACCATATTGTTATATCCGCAGTCTATCCATGTAAAAAATATAGAAAATAAGTGAATCGATAATTCGTTGTTTACATTCAACCCGTATCAAAGGCCAATCCTTGCAGAGTAGATGCAGGTTCTCGCTTAGGCACTCTTTCCCGCGCAGCGTAAGATTCCGTCTCGTGAATCCTCCCTTAGAAATTCATTCGAATGAGAATGTCGAGTGCCTCCGCTGCCGTCCTCACCAATAAGAGAATTCAAGAGCGTCGTAATTAAAGGTTTCAATCGAACCCGCGATAATAATCCCCCTGAAGTCTACTGCGTTTCCGCCTCGGAAATTCTCCGCAATTAATAAATTCAAGTCCTCCTTTTGCATGTCCTCTTCCTTTGATTCAGTGACGACGGATATTAAACGAAGGATTCGACTGCTTCTTTCATATCAAATTATATATCTCTTTCCAGCGAGGCTTTCGAGCAAGTATCATTCCTCCGTTTTCTCTTTCCTCATCATATTCTATTCGCTGACTCCTTGACCGGAAAACGTTCACCATCTTGGCCATCCTGTTTTCATACATCCTTTTTTGTGTTTCGAAAGCAGTATTTAACGATCCTTTCACGCAGAGCTCGTAGCCTTTATTTGGACCACATTAATTGTCCACTACTTACTGACTCGCCTTTTCTGATTCTGACACGCATTCTCAACGTATTATCCCAGGAGAGGTAAGTATGAAGAAAGTCTGACTGGACCGAGACTCGAAACAGGAACTTCCACTTCCCGGTTGTCTGCGATATTGAGCCAGCTAGCCAGTACAATCAGACATGCCATTTTGTCAAATGTTCTGGAAAGATAGCGCAATCTGTGACAGCAACTGTCCCAGGGCTGGAGTTCCGCTCCTATCAGACGTAGTTCATGTCAGTTCTTCTTGACAATCTTTCCAGGTGCACAGCTTCTTCTGCAAAGTTTACTTTTCTCCTTGCATTCCAACTGCATTATGTTTACTGAAATACCTCTCTTGATAAACACAGCTTTCGATACTAGATAACAAGGTGGGCCCTAGTACAAATATATTAAATCAGTCATTTTCATCCTATTTTCTCACATTTAGTCATTGTTATTGCTTTCCTCACTGTGCCAGAATATTACTCGTATTAGCGGAATAAGTCCAATTAGCAGCGCAATTAATTCCATGAACAGCATTTTCATACGACACATTTCAAGTAGGTGAGATCTGAGTGAAGGCCAGTATTCAGCATCATACTTTAAGAAGCTTTCAAACTATCACGACTGCGAATACAACCTAGACAGAAGTGACAGGTGGCTCCCAGATAACAAAATGGCGAAAATTCAAATCGGTCCCGGGTTCGATTCCCGGTGGTAGCCCATATTTACGATATCACCATGTCATGTTTTTGGGCTTTAATAACGAATACGAATTTGACTAGCGTACTTTTTCTCGGATACTCGCGCATGTAGGCGTTAATGAAATATTTACAGATGAACAAAATTAAAGGGATTTGCCCATTCTCGCTTCGTTATGAACGACTATGGTAGCTTTTTTCAGTTTCAATATCATTATTTTATAGTTTAGGGCGAACATGAAAAGTTTTATTTCTGCTACGGAACATGCTTCCAGAACGTATTATCTTCGTTAACCGATGTATCTCCGTGTACCACTGTTCCTTATGATTGGATGAAGCGTTTAGCGATACCTTCAATAACCCAATAGATGACGCCTATCCTCCCATTTTGAATTACTGCTCAGGCTTAGTCGCAAAGCCAACAATTACAGCGAATACGAGTCCCATTCGAAGGAACAGAGGGGTTAATTTAGATGGAAAGACCGTGTTTGTTATTTCGACTTCCTTTGAGAGAAGATTGGCCGTAGGTTATCTATCACAAACTTACTTTCGGTGGACTTTTGCTTGGCGAGACCCACTCCTATTGCCAACATTATCTTTCTCTCAATTCTTCCTTTTTCGTATATGATATTCGTTAAAAACATAATCCGTTTGATCTCTACAAATCAAGGCCATCTTTTTTCGAATCCGATTTTTAATTATGAATCCAGGAGAATATCCTTGAGATCACAGTTTTTTGTGTTATCCAGGGGAGAGTTGCCCAATTCGCACCGCTTCCTAAATCGCACCACTTGCCCAAAAACTGATAAACTACTCTTGGGTCTCATCTATCACCAACGTTTGCAACTTCTAACATCCCCAAATTCGTCTTAGTTGAGTTGTGGCACCTGGTGAAGTAATAAGTGTTGCGTGTGTATTTTAAGAAAATAAGTTTCTCTCGAGCTGTTTTCTTCGGATTTTAATAAGAATATAGGAGACAGGTGAGTCTTATCTTTTGTATTTTTAGTTAAATGTCATGTCTGTGTATTCTATTTTGTTACATTTGGTGCCGTCACTACAGTGGGATTCACACACGCTTAGGCAGGGAAAATCATTTCTATCAAGATTGCGGGTGTTCACAAATCGCACCACATCGCGTTTGAGGTAACGTCAGTAGATGTTAGGAAGTCATCCTATCAGATTCTTGAATCAAGCACCCATTCAACTAACCCTTTTCATAAAGGAAAGATATTCCTGTAAAAAGCAGTATTATGGATTTCTTAAGCGGAACCCAAAACTTAGTCTTTAGCAGCCAGAGAACGTATCCATACCCAGAGTCAAATTTTTCAGCAAAGAGAGTTTCTTCCATTTCTTTGATGTCCTTAAAACAGTTGCTGAAGATGATCAGCCAATGGTCTCCGAAATTTGAATGTGGATGAGGCAGGCTTTCTAACTGTACATAAGAAAGCCCCTAAAGTTTTGGCTGAAAAAGGAAAGCAGATTGGAGAGATGACCCTTCCCTATGACAACCGTTACGTCTCATATTCCCTTGTAAAATCTTTCGAAAGAAAGTTGAGGATTATTCGTTTTTTCGAAAAGAAGGAATTCACCAACAGTTGAATCGGTGCTCATATCTTATATCGGTGAATCATATCTTAGAGTCACACCCATGCTAACATCGGCTCCACAATCTTCAAGATTGGATGGACGATGGAAATATCAATGAACGATACTTGCGCTTTAAGCTATCTGGAGCATACCTGCAGTATAAAAGGCACTAAAGTCAGGAGTTGGGTTCGTGAATAAAAAAAGGTTACCTCACTCCTCATCTTGCTGAGCATGCCTCATTCCCTCTTTAAAGATTTAACTTGATAGTAGCGGAATGTTCGCGATCCAACAAGCCCTCGGGCTGATAACTTTACCGACGGAGAGATAAAAAAAATGTATCCATTTTGCCAAGAAGGGTTACGAGAAATCTGCAGGCGTCACCAAGGCACATCTTGACGTAGGATTGGAAAAAAGAACCTTAGGATTTAAGTCATAATTCGATTTGAAGGACCTACGTTCTTGGAAGACAGTTATTATACGTCCACCTTGCTACATAGGCCATTCAGATATCGCGATACAAATCTCTCCAGTTGATAGCGGAACCATCCGATCAAAAAATGTTTTTCCGCTAACGATACGCGGAAGAAACATGCTTGATTTACGAAACGAAATGGCTTTCATTAAAACAGTGTCAAAGAGACAGTAATTGTTATATCGGTAGTTTTTCAGCATGTCAGACACATCTACATCTGCACCCTACAAGCAGCCTTTCGGCCTATGGCAGCGGGTGCATGCACTTTAGTTCTACTTGTCTAATCGATTACTTTCGCTCGTTATCGACTACTTTCCTAATCGATTACGTTCGCGTATCGTTTGCTGCCAAATTGAATTCTTGGAACGATTAGTTTTAGCATTTTCTAGCAACTTCTCTGATATTCCTCGCAGTATCAGAACGGCTTATAGAATAGGGAGGACGCATAGTATCGACAACATCTCTGAAGAACGCGCTTTACCTGAATGTATTAAGTAAATTAAGCCTTTGTTTAAATCTTTTAGAGATTCTTGTCCTGCGTCCTGGAGCATCTAAGTAACGCTCACTGATTTTTCGTTACTTTTTTTACGAAACGTGTCGTCTTTCGCTGTACTTTTCTTCCCTTTTTCTTTTCCTTCGCTTTTTTAATTCTCAGTTACAACACTTTTCGGCAGGGTCCCACATACAACATGCATGCTCAAGTTGAGGCCTAACTAAAGCAAAGTAACATCTTTCATACTTTTTCTTCGCTCTTATACGTTGCTATTCAGGTGCGCATCTGCTTGCTGGTCATTGCCTCGAAAATGTTTCCTCGACTTAGGAAGGTAGAACTTATTCTCAAGGAATGGCTCATTCTTTCATATCCAACTGTTATTCCTTGGGGTTAGTTGCATGAATTCATCGTGCAAAGAAATTCACCTTTCCTTAAATCTATATTTATCCAGAAACGCATGTTTTCCTCTTTTGGGACCTCTTCGTTTCTCTGCACCCCCAATTTCGTCCTTAAGTTACGATTGCGACTCCATTACCCTCATCTCCATTGGCGGAGTAAACAGTAGTCCTCTCCTGTTATTCTGTCATTCAGTACGAACGCTGCAACGGTCGCTGTTATCAGGTCATCGAACCGGAACCGAACTGTAGTAGAAAAAAGTTAAATTTTAATGTTTGATTTTATTCTTTGCTTCCTTGAAATCATGCGTTTTATTCCATGAATGATCTGGTTTTGATGCTATTATTAATATTGTTTCTATTTCTAAGATGCAAACAGGTAGAACCCAATTATATCCATTATAATAAGTAGCTACGAATACAAATAGTTCCCTAACCGGATGTATCCGATTAGCCGGGACTCGAGCTCGGGTCCTTGGAATTGCAGCGCTATCACTTAAACGGCTCTGTCACCTTGGCCGGTAATGTTATTAAAAGGTATTGTATGCTAAAAGCCTTCCAGAAGGATTGTTATAATCAGTCCTCAGGACGGTGTTTGCCGGAACGAAACCGAAACAAATGAAAATCGGTTTTCGCAGAACAAGAGCAAAGATAACACTGGCATGTCGTGTATGTAAATGTCTCTGTCTAGCTTCCAGTAGTCTGAATTAGGGCCCGTTTTAGCGTTCATATTGCGTAAATCCTTAAACAATGTCAAGGGTTACATTCGTAGGGATGAGGTAGAAGGAGAAAGCGACTCTACGTCCAACTGACTCTCGTCGCGTTAATCTCCGACTCACAAATCGCCGTTTCTGCGATTTTTTTGCGATCCAAGGCGTCGCCGTTGGCATCGGCGCGATTGGCTGACTCGTCGCGGAATCAATTTCGCCATGTCTGTTCTCTTAATCCCGTCTCGAGGAGACACAATGGACCGAAAAAAGAATCCCTTCGCCGGCTCGCTCGGTTGCTTTTCGGGAGGAATGCATCCAAAGGGGTTTTTGTTCGCCATGGCTTCGTAAGGAAAACGCGTGCTATTGGCGCCGAGTAATTAGGGGAAGAGGCACCCCTCGGCTCACAATGGAATCGCAGCCCTATTATCCGTCTAAAACCCAAATGCATCCCTTCCTTGAGCACCCTATCGCTGCTCGCCATAACATCTGTCCGTTGACCGTGTATCCCTTCAGCGCTTGCGCTTTGAATCATGGGAAATCTTCGGCGTCTCTCCCAGCGCATTGCTTTCAGGTGACATTCAGGGCACTACACGTGTGTTTGCGTGTATTTATGTATGTGCTAGAGCACCACATACATACACATATGTATGTATGTGGTGCGCGGACTTTTCATTTAGGGGAGGGATAGCATATTACTTGAAGGTCTGCGGGCCACAGTTACGTGTGTGCATTTTAAGAAAATAATATTTTTCGGAAATACTTACATTTTTCGAATTAATTTTGCTTAATATATCTATGATTCGATACCTTGGATTGAAATAAGAGAAGGATATGATTGTATCATGGACTACAATATAATTTACAAAACTCCTAATCACTTAAAAATCACCTATACTTCACGCCGCTATCTTCCTTGTGGGCCGCATGAAAGTATGCGGCCAGCGGGCCGTAGTTTGCCGATCACCGTGCTAGAGCAATCCTCCGAAGCTTCGACGGCACACTCACATGTGTACACAATTTTCACGGCACACTACACCACGTACTTACCAGTTTTACTCCGAATTCAAAGTGAAAGTTAATGCTAAAACGAGTGTGGAATAAAATGTTGTACAAACTTTCTATGAAGAATATCTTGCTATAAATTGCTGTACCAAGCTCATATATGTATGATTTCAAGAATATGCCATCGTTGGATATTATGGGGCACACAAAGAGTTAACTGACGATACGTCAGTGCGCCGTGGGTCGGCAGTTGGGTAGAACTATACATTTTCAATGTTTTCTTCCGCCGCAGTGAGATCAGTTTGTCTAAAGCGTTAAAAGATGGCGGTTGAGTCGTCGACCAGCGATTGGAAGTCAAATATCTTCTGAGAAAGACATTTCAATTCTCATCGAATTTCGACCGGAGAATTCCACTCGTAAGCGCGTCTTTATTTGAGGTCTTCCGCGGATCATTTCGAGTAAGCCACTTAGTGGCTCCCCTCAACACTACACCTAATGACAACCACTTCCCGCACTGATATTTCCTCGGCTCCTTTTCTTCGAAAAGATATTTACAAATTTCAATTGGATATCAAATTTGTTACATTTCGTCGTTAAAAATTGTGTTTACCTATATCTACCGTTCTGAACCGAGCAAGTTTTTTTTTATAGCTTAGGGCGGTATGTCTGTAAAAAATGATTGAGACTTGTTATCTTATTTCTTACAGCTATTTTACTACCAATGTGCATCGTTATAACATAACTCTTGTATATATTTGCGCCTCTCCTATGTAGAAGTGTCATTGACTTACATAATGAGAATCCTTTACAATTATATTATTATTTACAGTTTTGATAGCGTATGAGAATCCCATACTGAATGAAGAGGAACTCGTTAATGACTCTTCTGTAGTAAGACAACAAACCAATCATAAGAACCTTAAATAGCGTTTGGCATTTTCCAAACGATTCCACTAAAAGTGTTTCTCAGGTTGCACCCGTATGTTTTAGTAATTTTTTATTGGTTGCAGTTACTTTTCGGATGACCCTCTTGTAGTTAATCTTGTGCAGACAGTGTTGAGTTATGGACTTCTTGCGACCTCAAGTGGATTTGACACGCAAGTGAAGGAAACAAGCTATTGCGGAATGCGCTATTCTCATTTTAAAAGCAATAGATACTTTTCTTTTATTCCAGTAAAGTATTCCTTTAGATTCTTTTTAACCGGAATATGAAATTGGCTGCAATCCAAGGAAATATATTAATGTGAAATATGACATTACGATGAATACTGTTCTTTTCATTTACTCAATGACAATTGGCGTCAATTTTTAACCGTAAGCTGAGCAAGTTTTGCAGAAGTTTCAGATTCGAATCTTTTACTTTCAGCTTTTCTTTTCCCTACCCTTTTGTCGCCATTTCTTTATTTTTAATCGAATCCGATTTCTTGAAGACCTTAACTTGAGAATCACAATTTGGAATTAAGCATATCCGTCACCAACAGTAACCTCTGAAATGTGGTAATGAAAGTTACGATGAAGTTGTGACAATCAGGTGAAAGTTAGATCGCAATTAAATCGTTTTATGTTATAGTGAATGTAACAGTGAAAATGGCCTTAAATATGAACCTACCTTCTGATCGTTCTGATACCAGTCAGTTAACCATCTCTTTCAACTGAAAGGATTTTTCTCCCTGCAGAATTCAACTCAGGCAACAACAGTTGTTAAACTGTTTCCTGTTTTTCCTATTCTCTCGTTTAATTATAAAGTCACTGCCTCTCCAATTAAACTCATTCTATTTGCAGCAATAATTTTTGTATTATCATCACAATTAGTGCCTGTTTATCTTATGTTCAATTGTATAGTTTATTTATCTTACGTATTGAGTAGCAAAGGGAATTCCAGTCTCGATGACAATCATGTCATTGCTCATACTGGAATACTGTAATCAATTTCAATTGTAACATTCCGCGAAAATGTTTAACGATTTTATGTAAATATCATTATATTAAACGTTTATAATTATCCTACGGAGTATTAATTTACCTAACTAATTATGTGGTGAATACATTTGAATAATTATACCGTTTGAATATTTTAATTTTTAACTATTTCAATACTCTACATTTTTATCCGATTGTTCTTTTGTGTAGATAGCAACTCTTAGTATGTAAATCTAATGTATATTATAATTGATGAACGTTGTATGATTGTACGTTTTCAAGGTTTTCCTCAATTAAAAAAAATCTAGAATTAGTTTATTATCGAATTTGGGGCTGGTATGGAGATTTGGCTAGAGCTATATTTTGTTCACTGGTCTTGTAATACTATCTTCGTAGCCGAAAATTCCTTTCGTAATATTCGTAAACACACGCCGGAAGGCGGCTTGCAGGGTACTTATGTAGATGTAGAAATTAAGCTTTCTAAAGATTACAAATGTTCATGTTCAGAAGTCAAATCTGCTTGACTTTGTATTTTAGCTGTTAAAAATTAACCTCTTTTCGGTTCTTGGTGGTATAATCAACTTGCTATATTCTATTTACTACTACCACTGATGAGGAACTTCAATTTCTTTTCGTAGAATAGTTATGTACTGGTTATTCCTGTTACAAACACTGTAATTACCACCTATCAACCCTGCATTCAACGGTGCACTTCAACGGCGCATAGAATGACGAAAAACCTCTTGTAATTGGAGGTATTCGAGCTGAAATGTCGTGACCAAACCGATCGGAAATATACGTAATGTGTTTCTGCTCCAATAACTCATAACGCACCGTATTTGTTCCGGCGATTCCCAGCAGCTCGCCTTTAAAGTTTTATTCATAAGTCGCTCCGCCAGTGGGTCAGCCGCCGAAGCGACGTGTGTTGGATGAATCCGGCCATCTTGGCGTGCGGATCCTCGCCCGTAAGCGTCAGAGGCAAGGCGTGAACGGAATAGGAGGAGGAGGCGGCGGTGGAGGCAGCGAGAGGAAGGATGGGGCAGCCGCGCGTGTGCTGTGCCGACCAATGGGGAGAGTGCACCAATAGCGGCGGCGGGATTGTTGGCGCGCGCGCGTTCTTCCCTAGCTCCCCCTCCTCCTTCTGGGGGATTTTATCCCGTAATATATTCGGCAGGGGGTGGGCGAAGGGGGAGCGTATCAGTAGTGGGATTGGGGTGTGAAATATCGGAGGTAATAATCGAGAGGGTTTCGAGCGTGCGAGAGATGAGTTTGGGAAGGAGTGGAATGAAGTGAGGCGAGGGAGGGGACTTTGGCACCCCCACGCTGACTCATCCACCTATCGGTAGCAAAGTGGATTAAGGTCCCCTCCGCTCGCCAGATGGACTATCTATCCCGTGGGGATGTGCTGAATCGGCGCTTTACAAACGAGAGCCCTGTATGCGGTCGCGCTCGGATGTGATTAGGTTAATGGCCGCTCTCTTTCCCTCCCTCGACGGCCTCCATTTTGCGTGCTTTTTTCTTTGTCCGGCCGTTTTGTGTCCGAACGATGTATCGATCCGCCCTTTCGATCAAATGTCGTGGCGGCGGAAAAACTCCACTAAGACGCCTCTCTCGGGCCTTAGCTTTCTATTCTTCGCTTTCTTTCTTTCGGCTTCGTCGGAGCGGAATGGTCGCTGTAAGATCTGATTTACGACTGTCCCACAGCATATATCTAAGCAGGATCAGTACTAGCACATATCTTGTCTTTTTCATGGCTGAGATACTGGTGATATGAATGCTACTGAGGTACGAGTGATGCTGCATGGCTCTATTTATCTTGGTTTCTCTTGAAAAGGGAAAGGAAAATGTGACAGACCTTGTACATAGAGAAATGCGTCTTAATATTGCTGTTTATACGAAAAATAGCGATGTGATTGGGACTCAATCCCAGGTCTCCCACTTTTCATTATGCATTCGCTTCAAGGTATAGAAGAGACGCGGCATGATAGCTTAGTGACTAGAATACCCGGAAAGTGGGAGGCCTGGGTTCGGATTCCAATCTTGTCTCTATTTCTCACATCTGTTTATCCTGGTATCTTTAAATTGATTGCCACAATACTGATTTTCATAGGATCATGTTGCTGCATTTACGTCGACGTGTTACCAGTCTTAGCTCTCTGGCTCGGTGACGAAAACAATTGCAAACTAGGTACCTCATTTTGCTTAGTATACCTTATTGTTGCCATTTTGCCTGAAAAGCTTTCTGTTACCAATGGCATTGAGGATTCAGCCAACCGATGGCTGTGTAACAGCCTATTCAGGGCCGTGTCACGCTTTTTCCTTGCTTTAGAGGGGGTATATATAGAATGTTGTAGTTGTGGGAATTAAAGAGTGTGGTTGAAACACCGGCCAAAGAAATTGCGTTTCCCTGATAACAGCGTGAACTTCATAATATGCGCTGTAAAAAATATCGTGTTTGTTTTCATTAATCATGCAGCGGAATTCATCTTCAGTATGTGCAAAAAACGTCTTTCCATTAATTAATAAAATAATTAACAATTTACCTAATCTACGCTTCAATTTATCTATTTTATCCTATCGCTGGCTTTTCAGTAGCATATCAATTGCATTCACTATTTATTTGCACATCGTAAACCGTAGAAAATTTTCAAATCTTAGGCACGCGATATTCTCCAGAAGAAAACGGCACTCATTTTGAATATTGGATTTTAAAGGAGAGTAATTGTGAGTGTAAATTATTGTAGCCATACAAAGACCGGTATTATAATGTATATTTAAAACGGACGCTTATTAGTATTCATTTTAGTTCCCTTTTATTATACCGTTTTCTTCGAATTAAAGTGAAGATTATAGTTAATCTCCATCATAAATGTTTTGAATTAGCTACAATTATTGCTTACATTTTAACAAAACATTATAATACCGGTCCCTAAAGTGAGCTTCAGTTATATACCATTTTAGTACAAATTATAATACCGGACGTTATATTGTAATTACCTACTTAACAATAACTGACGCCACGATTGTTGAACCTGTGTGTAAGTGAAAAAGGACGGCAATGAAAACAGAAATAGGATTTATTTTCTCTTTGGTGTCACCCAGTTGAGCTTCTAAACCAGTAATCCCTCCATTTTCACTTCACGCATTTTCCGATATCTCTTCACCACAGACGGGCCACTTCCTTTTCAGATCATTTCAGTTTTTAAGAATAATGTTGTTATTGCAAATCATCGGAAAAATTCCCTTTGGTCTCACGATCTTGCAGCCGAATAATTCTTAAAATTATAACCGGAAGCAGATGATGGAAATAGCCTAAGGAGGATCTTTCACTTATCCGAAACAACTACAGTAAAACCCGTTTAAGACGTACCCGCTTAAGACGTTATCCCGCTTAAGACAAGATTTTCTTCCGGTCCCGGTCCCTACCACACGAATCACATGGTAAAAATACCGCTTAAGACGCTCTGCTTCCCGCTTAAGACGAAAATTTTGCCCGTCCCCAGATGCGCTACAACCCGCTTTAACCGAATGTCCACTCATTTAACCGAATGTCCACTTTAACAATGTTCCACCTCATATGATAGACCAACATTTTTTACGTAATCTGTATCGCCGTTATCTCTCCTCTTCTGCCTTGTTCTAAGGGGGTTCCTTTTGAATCTCATGTTTCCGATGACTTATTTCCTGAGAAGAAAAAGAAGATATGGCGAAACTGAATAATCCGCATCCCATCTTCGGAGTCGATTTTACCTCTAAGATAGGGTGAGAATCTCCCTATCCGGCTTGTCCCATGCGAAAAGCTAGATAACAAGTCGCTATGGGGTGTTTCTTTGATCGGAAACTCGATTTCTAAAAATATCGAATTTAGCTGATTGGCAGTGCAGTGTTTTCTGAGGTGTGGAGCGTCTTGCGGAGAGATTGCGGAAAGAGCGGAAATCGTACGTCTCATTACTACCATCGAACAGTTTGTAGTTTATCCCTTTGTTTATACGTGGTAAAAAATTGCTTTTCAGTGGAAGTTTTAGTGGAGATGCCGAAAACAAATTTACAAAGGAAGCCGCTCTCGATTTCTGAGAAACTCGCCATTATTAAAAAATATGACGAGAGGACACCCCATCTTACGCAGCAACAGTTCGCACACTCCCTTGACATCCCAACTTCCACGTTAAGCGGCATCTTAAAGAAGAGGAAGGACATTGAGGCAAAAGTAACCTTATGTGGCGGATCTTCTAAGAAGAAAGTAAAAACTCCAAAGCATAAGGACTTGGAAAAAGTACTACTCGAATGGTTCCATCAAGCAAGATACTGTAATATTCGTCTTAACGGGACTATCATCAAAGAAAAAGTAGCGAAAGTCGCCGTTAAGTTAGGAATAAAAGATTTCTCGGCGTGAGGAGGTTGGCTTGATAGGTTCAAAAACCGCCATGGTTTCTATAGGCAAATCTGTGGAGAATCCGAGTCCGTTAGTCACGAGGACGCTGAAATCTGGAGGTCCGCTACCCTCCCGCAGCTGATTAAGGCGTATGAGCCCAATAACATTTTCAATGCGGATGAATTTGGACTATTTTTAAGCTCATGCCGAATAAGTCTTATGTTTATAAGACTGAGAAGTGCCATGGAGGAAAACTCAGTAAAGAAAGATTAACGGTGCTTCTGTGCGCTAATGCGGACGGCACGGAAAAACTGAGGCCACTTGACATCGGGAAGTATACAAAACCGCGATGTTTTAAGAATGTCCTAAGTTTTCCCTGTGATTATTCGGCTCACAAGAAAGCATGTTATGTAAAATAAAATTCCTATTTAATAATAATAACATAATTTTTTGACACGAAGAAAAACGTGCGTTATCGTTCCTCATTGGTTGCATCAAGTACGTAAATTTTGCTCGTATGTAAACCGATCAAATAATAAAATTCACAGTATCAGGAGAGGTGTTGCGAAAATCCATCGGGGAACAAATAAATGAACTATAAGTATAATGAAAAAGTACCATTCTTTTCCCTGATAAAATGGAATTTGTAACTGCGCAAGTAACTAAGAGGTTCTCTTTGTGCGACAAGCAGACCATTCTTCAAAATTATGTTAGGCAACCGGCATTACACAACCCGGTTATAATGTTATCCCGCTTAAGACGCAATTTTCGCTTGGTCCCCTGAAAAACGTCTTAACCGGGTTTTACTGTATTTGACAAAGTGGTATGTGATCATTCCATTTGTTAGTAACTGTTGATAACGATTTTGAAGATAAGTGCGATAGGAATGGCCGTCGAAAACCGGAAAAACGCTGTTTGTACGAAAAATAATTGTATACATTACAATTACGTTTTAAATCTCTCCTTTGCTATCGTTGTTCCTGCATGCTAGGGTCGGTTAGCATCTCATGTTTAAACCGTTAGTGAAGCATTGGGCACAAAATATATACTTCTCATTTGGCAGGTGTTAAATTTTTTTCAGTTTCTACTCTTCCCGCCTTGAATTTTAATATAGTACTGCAATTTCAGAATTAATAATATGGTGCGGATGAAAATACGGAAGTTGATGCATTTACCCATATTTCGGTTTTATCAGATCGGTTTCTTTTGTCGTCCGCTTCTTAATTATAAAACAGCTTTTTACATTGTCTGAATGAGTACATCTTCCGTCGATTATCATAAATAAAGCGAATTTGTTTGGCCAAGCTGCTTATCTAACTCCTTTAGAAGCGCCAGAGTGAAACTGCTTTCACTGTAAGTATAATGGAACTCTAAACATTTAAAATATGTGTTTCCTCTTTCTTTATCGTAGTCGGTGAGCAGTAAAGAATCTCGAGTGTCATCCAGATTCTGGCTGCAGTGACTGACGCTTTCGGATGAAGCGAGATGGACAGCGTTTGTCAATAGTAGACGTAGCTGCCATCTAGCGGCGGTTAAGGAAGGCTCTAACTTTTTTATTTATTCACTAGTAAACCCCCGTCAATCGTGACGGACTTTAATTTAAATACATGTCTGTTATCGTACATATCTGGTCCTTCTGAGCGAGAAGGTGTCCGTCACAAGGCCGTAATAACTCATTATATTTATTACCGGTTGATTGTTTATTCGATATTGGATAAATTGCGCATCATTTCCTAATAAGAAAACGATCTTTATGCAGAAAAGTACTCGTAACCGAGTCAGTGTTTCCAGTTTTTTTTCGTGTCACGGCATGAAGTTCTTACGTAGGAGTCAAAATGGAGTAAGAAAAAGGTCGTATGTAGAGAGGTTTGTAAGTCGAGGTTTTTCTTTAACATTAAGGATCGTATCTTTGAATTAGGATCAGTTAGCAACGTAATAATTGAATACATTACATATTCACGCATATGTGTGACTACATAAGTTGTAAATGTTAAATATCACAGTAAAAATCAGTATAATACTAGGTGACATTGTATGTCGATGTATTAATACTTCTCGTAAAAAGCTTTTAGCCAAAAAATATACAGCTACACGTTTATTTTCAACATAGTCATAAGATATCTGTTTTGAATTCAGTGGACCATTATATGTTTACAGGATTATTTCTATATACATCATTTCTTTTCATAATTTTAGAAATGCGTTCATTCCTTTGTCAAGTCGTTAATTGACGGAGAAATTGTGTCGTTTTTATGATATAGTTTTATGATTAAAGTTCTTACATTGATATGAAGTGAAGTATTTTTTTATATCCGTAAAATGCTTTCTTTAACTAACAACCGATTTGCGTGCGTTTCAACTGAAGGTTACGTATCAGCTCCGGTAGATGGGAGGACATATCGGTGAATCAAAACTTTTTGACTCATTCTTCAAGAGCTTAATCTCAAAATTGTGTTTTTCTTATTAAAATCGCCTTAAATAGCACTCAGTTTCAGTCTTTGTTATTATTATTATTAAAATTCACACTGCAGATAGGCAATAACCAGATGGCCGTTCCCAACGTCACACAATGAATAAAACATACAAGATAGGTGAGTTCCCTGGAAGGGAATTGCATCAGTGATGTATATGTTTATATATTACAGTAATTTGGATGAAATAATTGATTTAAGAAAATAACTCCTTGCAAAGATGTAGTTTCGAATGAATTATGACGATGAAGTATGATGTTATTTCTTAACTTTGACAATTATTTTTATTCAAATAATTCATCTTCGCTGACTATTATTTTAATTAGATTTGAATTATTCTTGCAATTGAAACATCACAACCTCCTGATACATACATTGTAAGTTTATTCACCTCGATCACTGAGTCGGAGGAAATAGTGAAGATTTCCTTCGTAATTTTCGAAAAGAGAAGGAAATATCCGGTAAGTTTCGAAATAGCAATTTTATAAAACTTCTATTATTAATAAACCTATTAATAGTCGGAGGACTAAGATAGATGGCAGACGACGAACGAAGTAAGGACGATGGAAAGACGTTCACACGTAGATTTTTTAAAGAATAAAAGAATACAACCTTCAACTTCTCATAATAGAAACAAGCGTATAATCATATGGAAATGTATTATATATTATGGATACGCTTCAGGTTTCGAACTCTGGCCTGCCGAAAGATTAGAATGGCGTTCATGTGGCTTTATATTTATTTATTTATTTACAAAATTCAGCTGTGGTTAGACACAATTCTGGTGGCAACTTAATCAAATAACAAAATACACCTATTTAAAGATTGAAACAATACACAACAGCATTCCATCTACCACTTTTCTAAACAACATAAACATTCCGGAATAACACCACTCTATTTNTTATCTTTATTTATTTATTTACAAAATTCAGCTGTGGTTAGACACAAGTCTGGTGGCAACTTAATCAAATAACAAAATACACCTATTTAAAGATGCAACCAATACACAGCAGCATGTCATCTCCCACTTTTCCATACAACATCATAAACATTTCCAAATAACACCACTCTATTTACAAACAGTACTAGAAATCTCAAAACTACAACAACGCTTAATTTACATATTATCCCCTGATATTCCTACTAATGCATGTGCATCACATAATTCCCATAATTACAGTTACTAAATCTTCATAGTCATAGTTCACAAACATCCGTTTCAAGACCACATGTCGCTTCATCAGTTAACCTTACGTCACATTTACAAATATATTAATAATTACATATCTTTACACATTCACTCCACTTAATCACGCAAACTACAGCATCTCCCTTAAACTGCTTTTTGTTTTTCGGGTTTGAAGACCTCTTCAGGCAAAATATTCCGTTCCTTAACCTCTCTATTGACAAACGAATACTTTGCGCGATCAGTCCTTTGTTTCCGCAGCTTTATAACTTCTGCTTATGGTCTCCTCGTGCTATGTATTGCGGTTTCTCTAATCTGCTTTTTAACTCCATCCAACCCTCTCCTCCGTTTCTGACCTAATAGAATCTGCTTACGTCAGTCGCTAATCACATTTCAACCATCGCCTATGGGTGAGAGTAAGAGGTCGTTATCTCTCAGAGCATTTGGGCACCAGATGTGTGCTCCTTAGATAGGGCCTTCAGACATTTAAATTTGTTTTGAAATCCCCTGGAATCCTTTTCACTGACCTAGCGTCGAACCTAGGATAATTTTGGGAGATATCTCTTCAGTAAACGGTAGAGAATCATTTCCTCTAACTGCAGGTTAAATTTCAATCCCCTACCTGAACGGGAAATGCCTTAAAAAAATGTTCCGAAATTTTTCGGAAAAACCGTGCCATAGTTCCTTACGGGAAAAATACAGTTTTTGGTGCCCTCTAGGATCGAACCCATGATATCTAAGATCAATGTCTCTATTTTTCCTTAGTGACAAACTCGGGGTCTTTACGTAAAAAAATGCCGGGTCAGTGAGGCTCTCCGTTATGCCTCATAATTTCTATCTTATGTATCCGGAGAAGCGTATATATATACGAGTAGATGCCTACAAGTCGATTTACTCTCCGCCTTTTTTTCTAACGTTTCCCAACCGAGAATCTCTAACATTTCCTTAACGCTATCTTCTTTCTTATGTCTTCTTAACACATACCTGGCTGCTTTCCGTTGAACATTCTCAATCTTTTTGATACTCGTTTTATCATGCGGATTCCACACATTTCTTACATATTCTAGTCGTAGTCGTTCATTTAGATTAAGAAAAGTAATGGCCCGATTACATTTCCTTGGGGTACTCCTGACGTTGTATCTATTTTTTCGGATAGACTTTCGCCCACTTTTACTCGCTGTGATACCGTTTACGAAATTTTGCGAACAGTTTTTTACTCGGATGCTTTGGAAAAATCGACTACAATAGCATCCACATCCTTTTTCAAGTCTTTCTATTCTGAAATATCTTGGCATAAACCTAGCAACAGCGACTCACATGAATAATCCTTTATAAATCCATATTGATACTTACACAACCACCCAGTATTCTTCCAAATACACAGATACAAAACCACAGATGTCAAACTGATCGGTCCGTAATTTTCTACATCGGTCTTAACTCCCTCTTTGTGGATCGGTATGATCGTTGCATTTTTCCAATCCTCCGGAATAGTATTATTATTGATAATGGCTTGAAATATAACCTTAAGGTATCGGACTGTTTCCGTTGATCCCATTTTTAGTAAATCTCCCGATGTATTATCTGGCCCGCAAGATTATTATTACTCCTCAATACTCTCAATAAGGTGAGTCAACCCAACACACTTTACGGTATACCTGAAGAAGGATGCGTTTCTGAAATATAGATAGGCATATAGTTGGCATATGGATAGGCTCTTTCCAAATTATGGATCTTTAAAGATAATTGTACGCCGCAGTCACTTACAAACATCATAGTATGGACGTAAATACGAATTCCATCCGGTAATGACATGCATTTTAAGCAGAAAGCAAATAAGGCAAATAAAAATCCTAACGATTATCTGCCAGCCGTCCATTTATGTATGATTTATGAATTACAATCAAATTTTCTTCTCTCACAATCGGATGTGGCAGTGAATTTTAAAAAATTCAGAAAAAAATTATTAATCAGGGCTGGTTTTGCGATTTTTCCCTAGGCATATGCCTGTGATTATATTTTGGTTATTGGTCTAGTGATTGTGTCTTCAGGGCAAAAGATTACTTTCATAATATTTAATACTATTATAATATTGTAAATTAAGCTGTTGAAAGGTTCCATAACCTCATGTCCTGAAGTCGATTTTCCAAGTCTTCGTATTTTCGCCGTCAAAAGTTTACCTCTTTGCGGTTCTTGGTTATATAATCTGCTGGAGAACTTCAACTTATTTTCCTAGAGGTGTTATGTATTAGTTCTGCAACAAATTCTTTAATTATCACCTATTAAATCTGCGTTTCCGAAGTGTCCGAAATCCTATAAGATTCGTTTTACAAGAGGATAACCTTATGTTATTTTAAATGAATTCTACTAAAAAATTAATATCAGCAGGCGCTTCAAATTAATAGAGGGGAAAGAGCTTAAATACGACCAGTAAGCGTAAAATATAAACACAGGCATGGTAATAACTTGCAGAAGAGGGAACCCCCGAGATAACTGGAGTATAGAAATGGGTTCGATAATGGAGGAAATAATTGATGACCGGGTAACTGCAAATCTATGAGTAATATTTTTCGACGAAAAATATGGAGAATTCATAAAATACCGAGTACTATTCACCAAAGTTTATGAGTACTATTATATTCAACCCTGATAAAATATCAGCTGACTCCAATGTAATCTTGTGAATTTTGATCAAAACTGCTTCAAAATTATTTCCGAACGATTAAATATTTTATCTGATTTCATAAGCGTATATTTGGGATTTTTTAGTTTAAAAGATATACAGTTAATTCAATATTGAAAGTACGAATCAAAATGAGATAAAGAACAGCATATATTTCTAAATTTTCCATAATTTTGAAGTTATAATTTTTAACTTTTTCAGTTAATCTACATCCCTATAAATAGTAAAATTTATAATTTCCATTAAACTGGAATTATTACTGGAGTGGCTACCTTACGTGTATTTGAATAACTGTTGACGAGGAAGGTAAAGACTGTCTGGAAGGTAGTAAGATGAAATTTAAAACCGGAAAAATAAGTTGTTTGTGAAAAAAATGGGATACATATTTTTCTAAATGGAAAGTTTCGCGATATGTGTGGCACTGCATGTCGATTGCGTGGTTGCCTAACTTCGATTTTCAGTTGCTAATTTTGCATAAACAAAGGTGCATTGAGTTAAACGGCCGGAGACGTGTCTGTTATTTTTGTGCAAGGAACGTCTCCTGACAGGATCGTGCAGATCCACGGGGCACAAACCTGACGTGTTCCTTCTTAGATTATTAGCTGTGATTAATCGGAAGAAAATCAAAAACCCGATAAAAAGATCTTTTGATGAAACTCAATTACCCAAAGTAAATAAACAGTCTCTCGATATCGAATACTGATCTCAGAAAAATATGTACTAGATAATGTGTTGGTTCTTCAATTCAAAAGCAGTATGTTTTATAAATGAAGCGTATCTTTAACTTACAAGATACGTGTTCAAGTAGCTATCCAAATCCTTGTCATTTACTTCCCTGAACCGTTGAAAGGAACGGGGATTTAAGATCGCCCTAAAATTTAATTTTAAGTATTCTTCTAGCTTTTTATTTAATTATTTTATAAATCATTTCTATTTATTTTATGCGTTATTCAGTTTTAAGGCACATGAGCTGTTTTCATGATATTGTTGAATTCTAATACATATTCATTTTATGTTCATGTTCATTTTATGTTCATTCCAACTATGAGAAGTCATAATTTAAATTTGTTAATGATGCAAGATGACTTTGGCTGTCGATGTACTGCTGAAAGAGCGCCTCTAAAATATAGAATTCCCTTCGAGTCCTTCTCCCAGATTTATTTTCCGTTATCTTTCTGGATCGGTTTGTTTTTTCAAGCCATCTAATCCCTCTCTAATTATCTTTATTTCCTGATCATTTTAACTTTAACAGAATTGCGTCTATTAATTTAAGCCAGTTCTTCTTCTGGAATTCTTTCCCCATCCACTCCAGGACTTTCTTTAGGAAACTATCGTCTCCTAATGTATGCTCGATAAATTTACTCTTTTTTTTTAATCGAATCTTCCCTCACAATCCCCAGAATATTTCCACTGCTCTTTCATTATCAGTTTTTTTTATACCGAATGTTAACGAATTTCGCAATGTTTGTTCAGAAAACTGTAATGTCTGTGAGCTTTATCTATTCATATAGACGAAATTTGTCGAAAAGAGATTAATTCCAACAAGCTTCCTTCATCGCTTTGCTTCCGGTTTTCGTTTTTCCTGTTGATCATAATTTTACTTGGCAACCGCATTGAGGAAATCTTTAAATATGTCTTTTTTTTCATTAAATCGCTTACATAATGACTTATGATGCAGTAGTTCTCGATACTGAATGGTAGAAAAGCTGATATGTAACAAATTATCCAATACGGTATTAGTTCTCTATGATACGCCCAGATCGTTAAATACTTTGTTATTTTAGAGAAATTTTTAATGTTTGTCTTTTACTTTTAAATGCAAAATAATTACAGTCTATGATGATCCATAGCCTCAACTATTCGTTGCTAGAGTGCACTTTTGATAGCTTTGTGTATTGAAATTTGATTTATTTTCATCAGACTTTTTCTCTTTCATTTCTTCTTCGAAATCCAAGCATGTGAACCATGCGTTTCTCCTTTCTTATACTATGCCCTGAGGTGGTGAAAAGCAGGAAATTATTAGCAGTTAAAAATTAATTTTAGATTCTTAAATTTGTCGTTGTTCTTTCCTTGTATTTCTTCTTTGATGCCTGAGTTAAGTGCGCACAGTATTTTACCTTTTTCTCATTGCGCATGCGCTAGTAAACGGAGTTTTTATAAAAGGGTTATTTTCTGAAAAGCTTCTTTATTGAGATCTTTTGAATTAACTACTTAGTAAACCATTCTACGCGCTATAAATTACTACACATTCTGTGAGATTAACAGGAAAAGAATCTGAGACACGGCTGGTTGGGAAACTAAAAAACTATCAATGGGCTAATTTCAGAATAATTAGAATATTGAATGTTTGCGATAGAAGTAAAGGAAAAATACATATATCAATGAAGGAACGAACTGGAGGTGATTAGTTGTGGAGAAGCAGTGAAATTTGCTGAAATTATGGCGAGTGAATTTTGTTTACTTATTGGAAAAGCTTCATGCAGTATTCCTTGCGAAGTTTTTCAGTTATTATTTGTGCTGAAGTCGGCCATAATTACAGCAAGATCTAGAAAATACCAGCATTCCAACGTGTAAAATACGCCGAGTTTACAATTTTAAGTCCATTCCTTCATCTTATATGACCCGCATCGCACAGCAACTGCGCTTGTTGTCTATATTCATTGAAATTTGATACACTGCGTTTTAGTTTCTCTATAAAGCCCCGTTTACGACCAACGATTTATCGTACGGTTACTCTTATCGGAGAGATTAGATGGCCAACATGAGGTTGAACCTCTGTCTACACCTTCCTATTGTACACCCAATCTGTCCGATAAGAAAAACCGTACGATAAATCGATAGGTAGAAAATGTGGCTTTAGTGCCGGTTCGGTGACCGAAAACTGCAATTGAAATCCCCCAGTGTGATGAATTTTATTCTTGGAACTCCGGTTGAAGGTGACATTGCATGAGTATTTTCCCGCAGCATTAGATAAACGCACAGGGTTCGAATCTCTCATAAACTATCATCACTGGTCTGAGAAAGTGGAACTCTGGAAAAGCTTTGAGAGCAACTGTCCCGTATTCACGTATGTAAGCTGACTACTTTGAATTGATTGTAAGATTAATCAAAAGCTGTCTGTGTCTACGAAGTAAGTTCGGGGACTGGTTGGGTTGAAGTTGCAAAAAGCGTTGGAGGGGTAATGAGGGTCACCAGACAATATGAAAAGTGAAGTAGTTTCCCAGCATTCTTCTTATACGAGTTGAAAATGTTCCGATCGTGAAGCGCAGTGGCTCTGTCTAATTTCATGGCATTCATGTAACCAGCATTATTCAGCATCACCAGTGCCTAACCAGCTATTATATCATCACAGCCATGAACTGTAATGAGACTAATTAAATGAAGGATATATCATTTATCCTTTATCAAAATACAAATGTGAAATTCTCCCTTAATCGGGATATGGTAACAGGTGTAAGACTTTACAATGACCGTTATATCCCATACGCAGAAATTAAGTAATAGTACGCAGTAATGTTACGCAGTAACATACCCTATTTAAGATTTTATAAAAGGGGTATTCACAATACAATTCATTAAAAGGGAGATATTTCTCCGGTATTTGGAGCGTGTGGCCTCTAATCTCAGCCGCTCTACATCACTACATCACGGACACCTATATTGATCTTCACCCCCACCCTCCAATGATTGAAAGTAGCTATTGTACTCTAGTTTATTAACGAATTATGAGGATAAATAACATTTATGATTACATGCATTTTTTGGAACGCGACTCCTTGGCGTTAACATTTAAATGTTTTCTATTTCTGGAAACCCATAACTTCATAATCATTGACTGATTGATTCATTCATTACGTTAAGTTGAGTAGAATTTAACCCATAATTACCCATAATTGTTGAATCCTTATTATATAATCGCCAAATGCGTGCAGTCGGAAAAAGGTTATTTTTTGTATGGAAGAATTTTATAAATCAGTCTGACAAGTATGTCTAATCTTCGATATTGTATTTCTCCTTTAATATACCTTTCGAAGGTACTTATCTTAACGGGTAATTTCTTGCTAGGGAATTATCATTTCCCTAATCACAACATGTCACCGTGATTTTATCCTAATAACACTGATTAGCCTAAACAAGGGTTCATATATTAATACACTATAAGTAAAAATGCATACTTATTCAGAATATATAATGAAAAAGTGAATAATACATACTTTCCGAATATTGTTCAGTTTTCTGAGGGTAAATGTGTTGATAGCGGTCTCACTCTTTTATATCACCCTGAATTTAGCGAAGAGTTTAACGTAAATCAGAAATTTTACTCTCAATTCAGTCTGATAAAGTATCCAGTATTGCTTGGATGAGTCGCCATTTCTGTTTCTAATTCTCTTTATTCCTTTAAATTTGTGATTTTTTCGTATATATAAACCCCTTGTGTGCATAATTGTATCAAAGGCTCTGTGGTTGTGATGTTTAGTGCGGTAGGCAATGCATTGGGACGGTGGGTGTTGGGGATGCGTCACTGCTTTTCGATTATTTCGGAGTTTCCGCGGCGCCGCGACGCCCGTCCTCGCCCTAACCGCATCTCTATTCATTTTTTTTAACTCGGCCCTTTGTTTTTCATTTGTTTTTCATCCTCAGCCTTTCGGTATTTTCACTCGATTTCAATGCTGTGCACGCGGTTTTTACGCGGCCTTTAATGCAGCCGATTCTCGCTTTTTTGCGGTCCCGCATTCCCCCCTTCGTCGCATTTTCTCCTTTCCGTCAGATGCGGCGACCTGTAATCATTCGATCCGATTGAAAATTGTAGAATGTTTGTGTATTTCTGTCGGAAAATTTCGATCTTATCTCCTCTTGCATTTCGTCACGGCTCTAAGATAATACTTTTAGCTGCCACCGTTGTGCCTGTAATATTATCTTTTTATTGATGGATATAGTCACGCATAGAATTCAAAGAGAAGTCTTATCGCTCTTTAGCATTATAAACTCATTTATGGACAAAGTAATTCACTTTAAATATTTGGAGTAAACGCATGGAGGTAAAAGCACCGTATTTGCTATCGGATATATCAAACAATACCGACGTCTTTATTGGACGAAATTGAGACGAGATCCCAACTTCCATTCAGTCATTTCCAGAATATTGTACAAATAAAAATATATAACATTATAAGGTTGGAAACTAGAATATGTACAGTTTTCTAACAAGCTCAGTGGAAATCGAAATAAAAGAAGGAAAAAATGGTTCGTGAAGGAAAAAAACCGACTTTTGACTCAGAAAAAAATAGGAGCATTTCCACTGAAGGAAAGCCACAAAAAGAGATAGGTGTGTGGATTTGCGAATTTGGTAAGAAAGATTGAATAAAAGAGATGAATAGGTTATTAGATTGCATAAAGGATAGTACAAAATACAAAATTCATTATGGTTTGCAGTAAATATCAAAACATTCTTCAATTCTTTGTCAATTAAAGTTGGCCATAAAAGAAATTTAGGGCATCATATCATAAGCATTGGAATCACGTCAGATGCGTTTGTGATATGAATATAACAAGTAAGTAAATCATAAAATTAGAATGAAAGCCGTCATTTTGTTTGAGCATTGAATTATACCGAAAATTTCAAGGTTATAAAATATTTAAAGGAAATAGTTTTCAATATGTCCATTTCTCATATTTTCATGGAGCTGATAGTAACCTTCCTCAAAGCAAACCGAAACACAATCCAACTAAAAGATAGGTCCTTGAAAGGATTTTGAAGGAAACACCACTTCCACGCTATCATCCGGTATTAAATTGTTTCTAGTTTATGTTCTAGTATACCAACGAAACCACACATGACGCTGAGAAAAGAGATTTTAATACTCCACAATGAGTTTTATTTTAATCCCCAAACAACTCGTTCTTAAAATCTCTCTTTTCCCTATCATTTCATGTAATATCTCTTCATTACTTTTCCTTTCTGCTTGCTTTCGTCAGTTTCCTCCAAATACACCATTTCATCGTCTCAAGCTTGTTTCCTTCTGCTTTCCTGATTGTTTATGTCTCAAATCCATATAACCGTACGCTCCAAATAAACGTTTTGATACACTTTTTTTCTGATCTCTAAAGAGCTATTTTAAGAACAATGGCACAAAAAATCTGAAATTATTGGACATGTGCTAAGACATAATCAATTCCTAACAGATACACACGTATTTGAAGGAAAAGTTGTAGGAAAGAAACCAAGATGAGCCTTTTTCTTCGAAAGCATGATGGACTTGGAATCGTATGGTGGCCTGAAGGAGGCTGCAATGAAAAGAAACATGTGGCTGTTGCGTCGAGGCATTGCCTTTAGTATTCGATGAAGATGTTAATGAAACAATTCCTGGCGGTGGAACGGATGCGTCGAAAAGTACTTAGCGGCGAAGTGCGGGAGACAAAATATCCGAACTTCTAAGAATCGATATCGTATTCTTATGAACGTAATTATTTACGATCTTATTCTTCATTATTATTGAAATATAAATAGACTTCTATAAAATCACCCAAAATTCTTTTGAATTGGATAGGTTTCTATTCGATTGTTTATCTAAATATAGTAACATGTCAACGGATCACTTCCTTTTTGGTTTACAATTCATAGTAAGCAAAACTGCAACGGAACTCATTCCTACACACTGCGTGGGATGCTTAGTAAAGTCCCGAAAGCAGTCCGACTCAACTCATGAAATAAATAAATCGATCGGTAAAAACTATATTATGGTAATCTCTGTAAAGTAGAAGATTTCAACAAAGGCTTAATTTACTAAATAAGTTGAGAGAAAGTACGTTCTTGGAAGATGCAGCTGATGCATATTATCCCCGTTACCTAAGGCGTTCTGATACCGCGAGAAAAATCAGAGAAGTAATTTCTAGAGCTATTCTACATCTACATAAATACCCCGCAAGCCGCCTTACGGCGTGTGGCAGGGGGTGAAAACACCGGGCGTTCGGACTATTTTTTTAGCCTATTATTATCATGTATAGTTCACGGAAAGAATGAATTCTTAAAACGACTCATCCTGGCATCTATTTCTCTTATTTTGCGCTCATTGTCGGATCGTACAAGGTAGCAGGGGGGTCTCATAATATCTACTATATCTTCCGCAAATGTACTTTCCCTAAATTTATCGAGCAAGATTCGTTTCAATGGTTTATTACTTTCGCGAAAGTAATCGATTAGCGTAGAAGAGACATGGTGTATTCACCCCTGCCACACTCCGAAGGACGGCTTGTAGATGAAGATGTATCATAGCAAGAACATAAGGCTGAAAGCTACATCGCATTTATCCGTCGATTAAAAAACAAAACGTTTCTTTCCCTTTGCATTCGCTTTATTTATTTCCTCTATTGATATTCTCTTTCGTGCTCACCATTCATTCCCCTTTCTCTTTTTCATTCTCTACTTTGCTTTCCGTCTCTTTTTTTCTCTGCTCGGGTATTGTGACGCATTTTGTACACCTCCGAATGTTTTCATTTCTCTCGTTTTGGTGTCGGAAATCGCGCTTCATTTTGGCTCACTTTTGAATTATTATCGTCTAACTGAATGTTTATTTTATGTATGCAATGTGTAATGAAAGCGCCTCTCATTTCCTCTCCTCTTGAAAACCGTTGCATCTGACAGAATTTGCCTGTATCCTTTTGAAGCCGTAATTTCCATTCCATTAGAAAAAGACTTTTTTCGGTGTTCTTTTTTATTTTCTTCGATTTAAGAGAAGAAATTCGAGTAATAGGTTTATTGGCTTGATAAAATCCTGAATGGTCGATGGACAGGTAGCGGTACTTAATACCATTAATACGATTAAATACAATTTCAGGACAAGCGAAAATGATTTCATAGCCAGAAGTGGGAAACCTGGGACTTCAGGCTACATGTGCCTTTGATACACTTCTTGAAACTATCTCTGACACTTAAATTATTTTTTCTCACCCTCGCTAATGACGTCTACTGAAAATATGATGGAATATGTTCCGCCATGTTTACTTTACGATTAAATTCTTTTTTCCTTTGTACATTTTCGTCGATAAACTACATATTTGATTGTAGGCAATATGTCACTCACTGGAAGTCTGTTGGTTTCATTGCGGCTTGATAGTTTCCTATTTGGCCGAATGTTTTTTACATTCGATGACAAAGGATAAATAATATTAGAAGGAAAGAAACACTGCCAAAATTTATCTCACTATAATGTCACCGACACGTTTTAACGAAAGCAAATAAAAGTCACGATTACGTTGTTTAGAATCGCTATGCAGAAAGAGAAAAAGGAAGATTAACATGAGAAACGAATTCAAAATAAAATCTTCAAGAGGTACGCAGCAGATGTCTCTTCTATATCAGATGATTCAATAACGTAAGAAAAACCTTGGAAGTATATGCTAGTCTGTTGCAAACTTCACATTTTCGTAAATGACTCTCCACTGTAAAACAGGATAAATGAATAGACTGTTATCACGGCTCGTTGTCTCAGTAACATATGGGCAACGGGATGCAGACGTAGATGATAATTATCGATATTTTTCCTAAAGTATAATTTCCCCGCTAACTTACTGTCTGTTAAAAAATCCGTTTCCATCGCGTTTGAGAACCTATAATAAATGTATATAATTCAATGATAGCCCATCATTTTTAGTGAAATAAATAGCAAACCATAGAACTTTCATTTGTACGCCCATTCATGCGCAATTAGATATTTTCTTCGCAGTAGCTGTACTTTAGCTGTATTTTGTTTGAAAAAGGCTCCTAAAAATCGGCGTTCCAGCCTTCATTCACTAAATCAATTTTCGTTGTATTATTTTGCACTTTGGATATATGTTAGCCAAGAATGTCCACTGCATTTTCTTCAAGTATAAAGCAATCGAATCCTAACGTATATTTTATCCAAGGTAGAGATTTATTTAGTATTGGCGGGCCTGTTTAAAAGCCTCAACGGGCCGCATCCTGGTCCGTATGTTTGACAATCCTTGTATAGATCTTTCGGGAGTGATGGCACGGGCATCTGTGTGTAGGTGTAATAAAACTTCAGTTAAATGTCGCAGATATATAATAACATCGTTAATATAACCAGCATATACTTTTATTATAGCATACTAACTATATCAGAGTATTTATGTCAATGTAGTGCTCAACGGAAACATAGCATTGCCCACTTTATGCTAAAGTTTGGAAGTTGAAATTTTAGTGACGTTAGCTTTGATTTGGGTCAAACTACTGTAGAGAGTCTTTCGCGGGGGTTCGGTTCCTGAAAATTCTATGAAAGGCGAAATCACGAAACAGAAGTACAGCAGTCTCGATTATCAGAGTTAATGTGAACCGGGGCCACCTCGGATAGTGGAAAACTTGGATACTACGGTCTTCCGTATGTTAATGGTGAAATAAGCGCTAGTAAAATAAAAGTATAATCATGCCTTTCCGTAGTGTAATGTGTATTTACGATTAAAAGATCGTTTTGACGTAAAGCCTTTTTAAATAAAACATTCCTTTTTTCCTACTTAATATATATATAATGTCTTTTTAATTATATTGTAATAAATGAGAAAAAATGGCCATCGGTCGATTAATGAAATTGTGTGAAAACTACGAAGTCCACTGTTTCTCGTGTTTTAAATGGCGTTCCACGAAGTAAGGTCCAATCATATTGATTGTATTATAAGTGTCCAGATGTCGTTCTCACCTCTTTTCTCCGACTTTCCCCTATTATGTCTACGTTTGCTTGTCTATGGTTGAACTGGCATGGTATAGTTACAGTAGCATTAGTATTATTAGAATTGCTTCGACAACTAGGATCATTTCGCACATAAGGGCCTCCACTAGGGGTCGAACCCGGGACCGCGTCCACTAAAGGCGATCGCGCAGCCTACTAGACTATCCGGGAACTCTACAGTTACAGGAAAAGGCAGTTTAAGCGGTGTGTCGGTACATATGTGTGTAAGTGAAAAAGTCAAAGTACAAAAAAAAATGTACCTCGGTTAATCGGGACTCGGATAATGGAGAGACTACTGTAATTGGGGTATTGGGACATTCAGGGTTCGGCTTTTATGCTGGTGTTGATGGATCAAAAGGAATTTTCTTTTGTATTAGTGAGAGTTGAAAGTAGGGAATGGTGGAATAAATTAATTTACGAATGTGCAACAGTGGAAGATGTAAAGGAGTTTTCATTCGTTGCAAAACGTTCCCACGCACAGTATATTCATATGTTGTCTGCTTACATTTGTCATCATTGGTTGTGTTCGTCTCATGTATTGACGTTATATTATGGTTCTAAGTTCATGAAGAAGCACGCAGACATATCGTATTGGTTTAATTCAAATTACTCCTCCTAAAGCCATATTCGCAAGTTGCTGGCAAATGTTCCCGTGACCTGGAGATAGGGAGGGACTCACGTCCAAAAAAATTCAAAAGATATTAAAAAGTTTGAACACAAAACCTTTACGAGTCAAATTGCGAGTAAATTATTAGTAAACAGCAGTGTCTCCGAATTCCGGTAGATGGGTTTACCTCACCAGTTTTTCATATGTAATGTAATTATCATGAGAGCAATTGACATTAAGCGATTTTTAACAACGGAAGAGCAGTGCCTTGAAATTAAAGCGAAATTGCAAATAGTTTATCGCGAAAAAGTAAAATACGCCTAAGATGAATCCTCGATAAATTATTATCATTTTAAAACTCCTTAAATGGCGAGGTTAGGGTCATGTGGGCCTAACCTCCGAAGTCACACAAGTACAAAGATTACAGATATTAAAAATTATTTACATTTTCGTGATGGCGTTCCGTGGAGTGTTCCGTTTTGACCAACGTCTTACACCTGTCAGTTATAATAATAGATTATAAATGAGGCTTGCATGTGCAATTTTTGACCTCGACGAAACAAAACGCTCGTAAACGGGACTGTCCTTAAGAGAACGGGACAAATGGTCAGCCAAATCATGAAGCACTTCCCAAAGAAGACTCCAGAGAGCTCCGATTTGGAAAAATCCCGTGGGAAGAGTTTTGAGGGAGGCGAGTGAAGGAATTGATTATCGTACCCTCCGAATTCACGAACCGCTTCATCATCATTTTCAGAATACCTCCGAGTTTTATAAGAAAATCCAGCGACCGATTTCAAAGGCAAGTGTATAAATTCCATCGAAATGATAGAAATCTCCGCAGTGCGAACTCTGTTTTCCCAGGCGCAATTTTTCTTAATAATCCTCCGAAATATGCGAGCATATGCTCCGCGTATTATTGGATTGGGCGGTTCTGCTCGGTTTGCTCTGCGATTACCTGCTCTTCGGACGGAGGCCCATTACGGTGATGGAAAGATTCCCCGCGCTCCAGCCGAACCTTCCAATTGCAGGAAAATTCGATGGAGAAAAATGTTATTTCCCGCGAAGCGATGTGTGGCTTTTATATCGGAGTCCATTCGGAATACAAGAGAGATATATATGGACATGTGTGTGTGTAGATATTGGGCAATTTTGTGTGTGTGTGCGAGTTTCGGGCATTAACTTAATTAAAATGCTTTGGATCGCGATGAAATGCCGCGAAAATAAAAACGGTTTGGAATTTCACTCGGCGCAGCGTTCAGATCGGCTATTAGCTCAAGGGATCGATTTAGTTTATTTTCAGCGGCGGAGAAGCGGGTTTTTTCGCAATTATCTTTTTTATAAATCCGCCGGCGCATATGTTGTATTTTCAAATTCAATTTATTGGCTGATATATTTGCGTCGCATCTCGAATAATATTTCGCTGAAAAACGGCTTTTCCCGTCATATTCCTTCTTTTATATCCGACTTGCGGTGAGCGAAGGCTTATCAAAAAAGGCCCCGATGTGTGCGTTAATAATTACGGTGGTGTATTTTTATCTCGCTGAAAACAGCGGCGAGCTGTTTGTTTCTCGTTTGTTTTTTCCAGTCTTTTATTCCGTCGTTTCGTTCCGATTGAAGCGTTCGATTATAGTCGATTACATTTGAATTGACAGTACTATTTACCCTGACCTATTTGCCACCAACTGTTCAATGGTGTTCGTGTTGAGAACTTTGTGACTCATTGTATCAGAGGTTGAGAACCTACAAACTTCAGGCCGCATGCGGCCTATTCCGGCGATCAGTGCGGCCTTCCCGTAACTTCTCGGAAAACAATCAGGTGTTAAAATTCTGTTTCTAGTCTCGTTCATTGAAGTGGAAAAATTCCTCTGTATTATAGCTGATTTAGTTTTTTTAATGAAATGCATTATTTGAATACAAATTCATATGTGGAATACCTCAATCAAGTGTGATTCAATGGCAGTGCGGCCTCTAAATAGAAAATGGTTTCCCTTCTCTGCAACGTATGTAACAGAGTACATATATAGATAAGTATTGGCATGTAGTACGTATGCTTCTTGAAATTACTTTACTTAAAATAAGGCGTGAACAACGTAAAAGAGGAAAAGCTTTACGACGAAAAATGATCGTGGGCCGCAGATAAAGACTTTTGCGTAAATTAGCATATTTCATAATATAAAATTAATATTCAAACATAAAAGCGCGAACAAATCATTATTTATTTTCAATTTAAACTCACAAATTACAATAAATGCGATTCATTACCTATATTCTATTTCAGTGACAAGATTTCTGTAGTTTGTTATTAAATGTGGTCGACGTTGTTTAATCGGTTTCTAAATGCTTCTCGAAGGTTTAATTTATTCATTCTTTCAAATATTTCTAAATTTTTCACGCACGTGATATATGTTGCATAGTAGAATCTTTCTTCGCTTACTTCCATGGAACATAGTAGGGCATTGTTGCTTTTCGTGAAATCCAAGCGCATGTTCTCTTTCTTTGATAAATTTCATGAAAGTTAATAGTTGGCAAAAGGCAACGTCATAAAATAGCTATCCAATGAAATATTTCTATCACTTCTTTGGAACTTAGTATATCTGAAAGTAAGCAAGCGTGGTACTGGAAAGAATACGGAGTGAATATGGTGAGTGACCCAGCATCACTCACCTTATTGATTTTCTCTTAAACGTGGGAAATATTGATTTATTTTAAATTTAAGGAATGTGTAGATAAAGTGAAAATAGTAATTTTTCAATTGTGTCCACGAATATTAATCTACTCGTCACTCTGAAAATTTCCTGACAGAACATCAGTATAATTTACGTAAATAAATTGGGCGTCATAAAATTCAACTGCAATACATCCTTTTAACCGGTACGTGTTCGTTTACAGTGCTCTGTTTAACCGGCAGAGAGACGGATCTACCATAACTTCTTTAAACGATTCATTAGAAACCACACAAATATATTCTGTGCCAGAGCATACGAAATATTTACTCTAAAACACACCCCTTGAATAATAACTTTCAGTTTCAATATAGAATTGATTTTCCGACACGTGATCCTCGTGGAAACCATTTACTAAATCGTATACTAAAGAAACATCATTTTCTTCTTTATTTTCGTAGAATGTAATACGAATAATAATGACATGTAACTATCAATATTAAATTGAAATTGTCAATTGCTTTAATCGATTTTCTACACCTGCAACATACAGAATGTGGACCTTTGGCATCCGTTAATTGCATCATCTTCGTCCAAATACTCCGTGACTATGCGAATGCATTTTGCTCCGTAATACTCCTCTCTTCCATTGAACGGTGCATGAAATGTTACAATTGGATTCATAAACCCTTCCCTCCCTTTCAGAAATCGGCACAAAAGAGGTGTATCCTTCCGATTAAAGAAGCAGAATCCATTTTATTCGTTTATTTTTTTTAGCTCTTTAGAAGGGTTTCGTCGCAATATCGCTGATGATGGGATGGATTTTCTTCCCTTCGATCCGATAAAACTCCTTTGAAAGCGTCTTTTGATCTCCCTCTTCGTGTTAATGCTACTCCCAGATCGTATTTACGTGAAATTCGGGTCCTCTGTTTTCAATCCCCTTCCTTTCTCAGTTTCGCCGATATGTCAGTGATGAATCGCGTTTATATCATTTCTTTCTCTTTTCCCTGCATCTCTGCATTTCTTTTGCTTTTCCTTTTTATTTTACCTTTATTCTCGTGCGGTAGTTGAAACCTCAGATACATGCTCGTTTTTCGCCATCACTGGTCTTACAGGCTTCAATAAGCCACTAGTGTTCCTGCAACTACATCTTTAAGAATTAAAAGCTTTCGTTTTTGACATAGGATTGATAGCGTATCTCTTACTCGCTGTATAATTAACATCATGCCATTGTATATATAAGTGAATATTTTCTGTGAATACATTCTTTCTCGGTGAAGTAAGCATTAGCAAATTACCTCACGCGTCATCTAGTCTAACAAGACCGTTATTTAGAAACTATAAGATCCGTGCAATATCTTTGTAATCAGTTCGCGAGGAATTTAACAATTGAAGTAAGAAATTCGAAGGACGGAGGCTTGAGAAACTTATTCCAACGAAGTTGTGAATCGTTCGAATTCTGAACACTCCCTGAAACCCGGCTCTACTAACTAAATATCCCGAAATTATAGTTTTTAAGTCCCTGTTATAGCAAAAGCTGCGAAGGGAGCAGATATGATATGCCGCTTTCAAATTACATTTATCTCTATTACTAATGTGAACGCAGTTTATTCATGCATCCAGTTTTTGTATTTTTAAGTAATATTCCCCTACGCACGTTTCTGATCCTATTTTTAGTAACCGCTCCCCGGATTCCATATTTTACATTTTGATATGTCTTGTGTTTTAGACTATATTGTACAGGAACATTTAGAAAAGCAGGATGAAGAAGAGTTTATCTTGATTCTAAGAGAAATTTTAATCTCAGAAAACGAAATATATGTATCACTAAGTTGATTTATCACATACTGCGAAGAAATTACGAAAATAGACAATTTTGGCCGCATTGCCAATCTAGGAGAAAATCTTCATAAAGCATACCACGGCAAAAATTTAGGGAAATTCGGAAAGTACAAATAATTAAAGCAAAGAAAACATTCTGAAAGATTTTCTATCTTCTGTCTGATTAACAAAGGGTCACACAATCCGAAAACCACCAAAAACCGGGAGAGTCAAACCTTACGCGCGTTTCACACTCAAGGAGTGCATCCTCAGAGGCGAGAAAAGTGACTGACAAAGAACAGCACAGGCTGTAGAGACAGTCACAAAACAGAAAAGAATCAACCAGCAGAGGCCAATAAGCAATACAATCTTTTATCAAAGTCCAATTAGAGTTCATGATAGAATGACAAATTTTTACAAATATATAAATTCTCCCAAGCATTAGAACCGTAATTTATGTTGTGTAATAACTTTAAGTCGTCTAATGAAATATTATGAGCTTGCTCTTGCATATGATTAGCTACACTGGAATTAGAGTATCTGCTTATTCTGTCTGATTGATATGAAAAAAATACCGAGGGAAAGAACGAAGTTTTAGTTGAGATATTTTACAAATAAATTCCGTAAATCCTATTTTCAGTTTATTTAATAAAGCCTTTCCTCTTTAGAATTTTTTGGCACCTTCGATGTCTGACTATGCGAACAAATTACGACTTTGATAAAATAGAGATCACTATGTAAAATTCCGCGAATACATTTTACTTAACACACGACCAGTTTCGATTCCCTGTGGGGGCTCACGTGCGAAACGCCCTTAGCTGTCGGAGCACTTTTAACAATACTGTAACCATCATTGTTGCAATTTGGCAGCTTCTCCTTTGGGCTAGTCCTGTGGTTTCGAGCCCTTTTTCATCCAAAGGCCCCATTTACCACACCACCTTATATGAAATAAATAGACTGGAATCCATTTGCATGTCGTCGACTTCAAGTAGTAGCAGTAGTGGTAAAAGTGCTTCGACAGCTTAGGTCGTTTCGCACATAGCCCCCCACTGGGAATCGAACCCGGGACCGTTTTCACCGATGTCGAACGCGTTACCCACTTGGCTGTCTGGGAGCCTCTATCGACTTCAAATAGCTGAACATTAACAATAAATAAAATTATTAAAATACCTTCAGTTACTTCAAGATGTGAACGTTCTAGGATATTAAAACTTTTCCCGCTAACCATACGCGACAGCCAAAACATTAAATTAACAATCGCTCCCTGCCGTGCGCCAAAAGGGTGGTATCAATTTAAAGAAAATCGTCTGCAAATGCACGGACATATAACCTCATCTCATTTTTCCTCCGCCTTCGTTTAGCGTCCCTCCGTTATTACGTCGCAAATCTCCGACGAGGGCGCTTGGTCCGCTCTTAATGAGGCGAGGGAAGCACTTAATATTCCGCTGAGGTCAGCGCCTTTGCAGGACTTAGGTCCCCGGAGGTTTTTATTCCCTTCCTTTCCATTTTTCTCTCTCCGGGGGCTTCTGAAGTTACGCCCGAGATTAAAAAAAGAACGTCCCTTTGCGCAAGTCGGCGTACAAAGAGACTCGGATGTGAACACAGCTTCGCTGACCCCACCCCCTGGCGGCGAAAAATTAAAATAGGAGCTCTGGGTGTCCCTCCCTGGTCGCCTCTTTTTTTTTCATTTTGCTCGTTCTTAACTTTTTTTGGGATTTTTCTCCCGTTTCGAAGCGCAAGGAAAAAGTGGACGTTGGCAGGTGAGGATGGGGTGGCATCTCCAAATCCGTCCAAATGCTGCTCCGCGGGCAAAGGAGAGACAAGGGTCCCCTGCGGGAATCATCAGAGGCTCTCTTAGTCCAGATTACGAGGAATTGAAAGGAGAGGGAAGAATGCGACTCTTCTTTAGCACTCTAAATTGGAATCGTCCCTCTCGGGCGGCCATGAAACAGTGTTGAAATGGTACTGCGCTACTTTAGGACGACTAATTTGGCTTCGTTTGGGGCCAACTGCTGCGTTTTTATCTTTCGTGCAGATAGTACTGTTTAATTGTGATAAACTTGTGATTTTAGTTGGTTTATAGTATTACATCGATTGAGATTAAACTATGATATGTAAGAACACTATAGTTTTAGGATTGAGATCTATTTAAATTTTCTTCGTAGTTAGGGTTTAGGAAGATAGTGGCCAATTTAGCGACTTTTCAGATATATTTATATATTATTTTTTATAAAATGGTGCCCATGATGGTTTTATAATAGTGATCTTCCTTGTCTTGTTCCTTGCCGAGAGTCTGGTAGAAATTTTCAATTTCCTCTTCGCTGCTTGCTGCTGTTGGTGCAAAAACTTATTTATCTTGAGAATGAGCTTACAAATTCTGTCAGATGCACTTTTTATTTTCTCCACATTATTTTTCCATTCTTTGATGACCAGGAAGCCAACTCCTCTAAGTCTTCCATTCTTTGTTCCCCTATAATAGAATATGTGCTCTTCCTTGAGCGTAACGAGTTCTTCTGATTTTCTTCTTACTTCTTAGGATCGGACTCATTGAAGTAAGAAAAATATCTCTTTAAATAGACGCTTCTCCTTATATATATGCATATAGGATACAAATTCTGAGGCTAACGGAAAGTCTCACTGTTCCTGCGATTTTTTTGCGTGAAGACCCCGAGTTTGTCACTAAGGAAAAATTGAGACATCGATCGTAGATATCATGGGTTCGAGCCTACAGGGCCCCAAAAACGGCATTTTTTCTGTAAGGATGCATTGCGTGGTTTTTCGGAAAATTTTTTCAGCCTCTTCCCGTTAAGCTAGGGAATTGAAATTTAAACTGCAAGCACTGGAATTGATACGAGTAGTGTACCGAAGACACCGCTCCCAAAATGATCCTAGTTCGATGTTCGGTTCGGTTCGACGCTAGTTCGGTGTAAAGGATTCAAGGGATTAGTGTATTTTGCATTATGATACAACGTAAAAATTCACGATGTCGTTAGGAGATAAATATTTATATCGTATACCGTGAAAATGTATTCCCTAAAGACCATAGGTTCGATGCTAGGACGCGTCAAATTTCGCCCATAAGGCATATACTTTTGTCTTTTTGAAAAAAATTTTTGTGGCACTTGCCGATGAGCAAAATTGATATAATTCGGTATATGAAGAGTATTTGTAGTTGTATTTCATACCGAAGCCTAACAACTGCTAAACTGATCCTTGGTACGACACCAGGGCGGATTAAATATTTCCCCTTAAGGAATGTACAGGAAACTCGGATAATATTTTGAGCTACTTACCGATGCGATTTATCCTTGAAACCTGAGTGACAATTACGCACTTTTTTGCGGAAAGACACCGACCATCTTGCTAAGGAGTAATTGAGACATCGCTCCTTGGTAGGAGCTGGATGAACCCCACCCTATATATACGGTAGGGCTCATCTAGCGGCATTTTGTAAATAAATTGGTACCTCCATTTGCAGACATTAAATTCATTACAATATGATAGCTCCTGGGGTGTAGGCAACTTTCCGTTGAGGATAGTCCATCCCTTTCCAAATTCTGCAAATCTTTACCAGAATTCCTAAATGTGTGCGTCTGCTTGACAGGAGACTTCCGTAGGCCCGGTGCTGTCCTTAATAAGTAATTTAACCTCTGCAAATTATCTTTGAAACATTTCGATATGGTCCTCCATAGGTCGTACTTAACGCTATCCTTTATCCTCTGGTAAAGAATCCTGTTACATTTTCTAGATAATGTTTTGGCCTTTACTGTCCCCCAAAACCTCTCTTTCATTTTTTTCTTCCTCGATGTCTTATCTCAGCACGTACCCTGCTTATATTTCATCTCTTCATTGGGAAGTTTTATCTCATCCAATCCTAAAAATTTCGAATAAGTCTCGTACAACGTACTAGGAACCGTTTCATTGAGAAACTTATGTCTGATTTTTACCCGTTGACATCAATTCATCTGGCAGGATAGCAATCAATATATGAGAGAGGGCACTCTGAAGAAAAGGGTGGAAGTGTCTAAAGATGCACAGTAGGTGTGTTTTATCAAAATGGAAGGCAGTATGAGACTCGGAGTATAGTAGGAAAAAAGGATTGTATGTGGTAAGATGTTCATTGGAGATGAAATATTTACTTCGAAAAAGAAAAATATGCTCTTCCAACTCGAACTTTGAATTCCTATGAGCATGAAGAAGGTGATGGTGGTCGGTCAGGCTCTTAGATTTTGTGCTTAACGGTACCTTAGCATTGCTTTTATGGGAGGTGGTGAAAAGGATGCTATGTGGTTTAACTCAGAAAAGTGATTAGCGGCGAGGAAGAGACCTGCTCGAAAAGGGGTATTTGATTTCCCTTTTCGTTCCTCAAGGAGCGCCCCTGTATGTAGGATCCCTATCAATAGATTTCAGGTACATAGTTGCCAATTAAGTGATTTTTTCTTTATTTAGCGTCTCTTTCCTTCTTTTAGCGATATTTTTCTGTTACAGCGACATCTCGCGCTACATCTGTTACGTAGTATCAATCTATTAACAGCTACTACAAAGAGTCCTTCCCTACTTCCTTGTTGTTTATCACGGCTATTATTGACTTTTACTTAAATCTAAATAAGATATTGTTTAGTCGATGAAAGACCTAAAATTCATATTATTAAAATAATTCATAAATAAGCTGATTTTATCTATATGAAAAGGGATATTAACCATTTTATTTTTAACTACTTTTTAGCGAAATGTTTTGTGATTTTAGCGAAATTTTAGTTACTTTTTGTAAAACACGCAGTGACGATTTCCAAACAAATTTGGCACCTCTCTCAGGTGCGAAGATGGTATCAATTGCATAAGTTTAACCATGAAATCTATTGAATTCTGTCATACTGATACGCACTCTGTTCCGGAAAAAATCATGTAGTATAGTTTTTGGGTTTACAAGAAACTCGAAAGACCAACATTTATTACGTACGTCGTGGATAAGAAGATGCCGTTGTGTGAAATTTTGTGGTATTTTAATCCGGTCATATGTATTGTACTAATATTTCTGAGAATTAGAAGTCCTGTAGATAATAGTGGAGTCTGCCATCGAAAAAGCCCTGTGGGCTAAATGGGTAGGCCCTGTGGGAAAATAAGCTGTCCAAAAATTAAAAAAACTTCTTTCCGAGTCCAGACTTCGAAACTTCACATAACCAATCTGAAATAAACATTGCATAAGAACATGTGTGCCATTTATATTGATTCTTGCGTATTTAGTATTACTCCTGGTCAAAGTTACCAAATTTTGCGAAAAGTCTCCGTCTTCGAGCTGACGCTGAACACATAAGAAGTACATGGATGTTGATTATTTAGCACGGAAAAGTCGCGCGGCTAAATCCCAAGGATAAGCAGATTGTAAAATGGCGACATGACTGGGACTCGAATCCAAGTCTCCCACTATTCGAGCAGGTATACTAGAATAGAAATTTGTCGGGTAATACATGACGCAGTGTAATAAACTGCTCCTCATCTTTCATAAAACTCCATTGAATTTTTCAAGCTCTCTTTTAAACTTCATATGAAGGTAAAGGATTATATGTTAGAATAGACTTGATAGTTTTGATCTCGCCCGATTAAAGTCGTATCATCATCACTATTACGGTTTACTATGGTTTGGCAGGATCTCCTCTCTGTATTTCTTACTTGTTTTTGCAAACTCTTACTTGTCAATAATTTATAATTTCATTATCACATTCGTTATACTATATATATATATTGTTATATTCGTTATATGTTTTTCTTTCTAATTCTTTCTTTTTACTGTAATACATGTGTAATACGTTTTAGTTAGCCAATCCTGGGCAAGTTTATCTTTCAATTACAATGTAATTACAAGTTAAACACGTTTTACTCTTTCTTTCTCTTTTGTAAATTGTAATTTCTTGTAATAATAATAATCATTGATTTTTATAATCACTATTATATAGATAACAATTAAATTTGTACGTACTCAATTTAACATACCCTTATTTTAGATCTAATTTTTACCTAAATCGAGGTACAGACGCGTTCAGTGATGATAATGGAATGTTCAGAAACATAAAATGACTCGGGTAAAACACTAAGAATTCACCACTGATGATAATTTTTAGCAGATTATTCGCGTTGGCTATGTATTTTCAATACCATTCGAAGCCCTAAGATAGCGCTAAGCATTATCGAGCGCCGTTGCGAGGGTATTCGGCGACACTCGACTGAAATGCGATTCCCTTTCTTTCATTCGTTCCCTTCTCGAGCATTCATCTCTCGTGCGCGCGATTCAACCTTATGGACCCTAATTTCCCTTCCTCTTTTTATTTCTCCGATTATATACGCCCGCTTCAAGGGCTAATTAAAAGGGTGGTCGGGGCATGCACGCTAAGCACCCTTTTGAGGGCAAACGGCCGTCTATCGGACATTTTATAATCGCCGGGACTCGCCCTTTGACGCCCAAGTGGACACTCGTGCACCAAAATCCATTGAAGGGAAGGGCGCTTTTTTATCGTACCGTTGGAAAATCAAGAGGACTCGAATATGACGGTCTCCGAGGCCGGGGCTTTTATGTGGACGATGCTCATACTTTGATGTGGCACTACTACTATTTTTTCCCCATCATTCCCTCTCGGCATTTCATATAACTTGTGGTTTCCACCAGCTCCGAATTTTTTGTCTCAGATGGTCGAGTGATCACTTGCAAAGCCTAAGCATTCTAAAAATGCGTACGGAGCAGCATGGGATTAACTTCAAAGACGTGAGCTGTTTTTAGGACATTGTGTGAGTCCGTACGGATATGGCAACGTGTGCTTACATTATNGATGAAGTGTACCACGAAACAACGTTGTACTCCATTTTCTTCCTAATCACTGGAATTGTCACAGGAATTGGTGCATTCCTTCAGGTTAGTCATTCAGTAGTGTATATATATATTACGAGTAAAAGTTGCTTGCAGACTCCAAGCTTGATATAGGATAGATTAGGTAAGGCATTAATACACCCGCTGCCACACACCATTGGCTGTTTGCGGTGACTAACAAATCTAAATGCGTGCGTTGCATCTGAAGGTGACACCATATTTGGAAGTAGCAAATTTGGTGTCCCCTGCCATACACCTGCGTCTGCTTGAGACGACTTAGAATTCTAAGTCTATGGTTTGGGTTTCAAGACAATACCATTTTGAAAAATACCATATGGGGTAGATTGGGTAAGAAATAAACGCACATCCTGCCATACACCACTGGCAGTTTGCGGCGACATACAAATCGCCGAGGTTTATAACGTTACCACAGATACACGGTGATACTTCGGGAACCCAGCTTCTGGTCTTTCGTAACGAAACCTCGATAAAATTGAAAAAGGGCTATTAGAACACCTAAGGTTGCATCCATGTTGTTTAAGAAGACTATCTTTCAAACTTGTTCTATTTAAGATGATAAATTTAGCTAAAGCGGAATTTTAATATCCCTGGTGAGCTAAAACATAAAAATAACTAAGATGATGTCAAAATCCATATTGGCCCCAAGTAAACATTGAGGTTTCCTGCGATAGATAGAGTATCTCGGATGACTTATTCCAAGTTTCTCTATGATTTATTATCAATTATTTATTTATCATTTAGCATTTAGATCAACCTAGTTTCGAAAGAAAGGTCACTTTTGATTTTTGCAATGCTTATACATGTATTAAAAATCTCTTTTGTCTTCATGCCGTTTTGAGGTCACCTATATCAAAGTAGACTGTTTAAATAACTCCAGTGGTACACCTTAAAGTAGTTCTCACGGAAAAAAGCTTGGCTTAGAACCAATGGCCATATTACTCGATATTGTTGTCTTTACGTTTTGTTTCCTTCATTCTTATCTATTTCTTTAGTTTCAAGCAAAATTCATTTCATGAAATACATTAAATTAGAAGTACGCAATGCCTAACTGTCGTCTGCCGCTAATGAAGAAAAAAAATGACAATCTGCTTACGTCAATCTCTAATCACATTTCAACCATCGCCTATGGGTGAGAAGAAGAGGCTGTTATCTCTCGGAGTATTTGGGCACCAGATGTGTGCTCCTTAGATAGGGCCTTCGGACATTTAAATTTGTTTTGAAATCCCCTGGAATCCTTTTCACTGACCTAGCGTCGAACCTAGGATAATTTTGGGAGATATCTCTTCAGTAAACGGTAGAGAATCATTTCCTCTAACTGCAGGTTAAATTTCAATTCCCTACCGGAACGGGAAGTGCCATACAAAAATTTCCAAAATTTTTCGGAAAAACCGTGCCATAGATCCTTACCTAAATCCTAAAAAAACCCTAAAATTCACATGGTCAGTGAGGCTCTCCGTTATGCCTCAGAATTTCTATCGTATATACTCGTACGTATATATATATCCGGAGAAGCGTCTATATATAATAGATACGTATATATGATACAAACTCTGAGGGTAAACGAAAATCCTCACAGAGCCGGCGATTTTTTTGCATGAAGTCCCCGTTTTTGACACCAAGGAAAAATGCAGACACCGATTCTAGATATCATGGCTTCGATCCTAGGATGCCCCTAAAACGGTAATTTTCCCGTTTAAATACATTGAGCGCATTTTCAAAAATTCGTTTAGCGAATTTTGCGTTATGATAGAACGTTGAAATTCACGGAGTCGTTAGAACACGTAGCTTCCTATCGTATGGCGTAAGAATATTTGTCCTAGTGGCCCAGGTTCGATGCTAGGACAATTCGTATGACCGAATTTAAAAAAATTCGTTTACAGCATTTCCCGGTTAGATACAAAGTTGGAATTATTTTCGGGGCACTAGCTGAAGAGCGAAATTGATAAAATTCGGCATGTGAATAGTATTTGTGGCTGTATTTCATTTTCAAGGCGAACAATTCTTAAATTGATCCTTGGTTCGATGCCATAGCAGATTAAATATTTTTCCATAAGAAATGTACAGGAAACTCGGAGAATATTTTGAGCTGCTTCCCGATGCGATTTAGCCTTGAAATTTGGGTGACAATGACACGATATTTTTTGCGGGAAGACACCGACCATCTCGCTTAGGAGTAATTGAGACATCGCTCCTGGGTATCATGGGTTTGATCCTAGATTGCCCAAAACTTGCTACATTTCGCGATTTTGTGAATCGCGTGGGTTTTTAATGATTATTTTTTATCGTTTGGTGCTAAACGAGAGGACCTGACAATTTTTTTTTCATGAAGACCGTGAGCATCAGAAAATATAATTAATGATATTAATATTGGAGAGATATTAATACGCTCCCTGCCATACACCAATGTATTGCAATAGAGAGCAATTCCTATTACGGTTTAGATGTTGCTCGAAAAACTAACATTCAATTATCAAGGCAAAATCGAAATGGGAAGTAGCTCAAAATATTATCCTAATTGCCTGTACATTCCTTATGGGGTAAAAATTAACGTTCCCTGGCTTCGAACCAATGATCATTTACAAGTTATTGAACTTGTGTATAAGCTCTACTAATTAATTCAATCCATTTTCCGGAATTTAGCTATTTTGTTTTTCAGAAAGTGCCCTAAAAATTTTAATTTAGCCCCACGTGTAAACCTTATGGGAGATATTTGATCCGTCCTTGCATCGTTCAATAACATTGCGATAGAATTGCATTCATATTATGGTTGAAAAATGTCTCTAATAACTATCGCTTAGGTTTAATGGCGAAATCGTATCGGAAAGTCCCTCAAAATATTATCCGAGTTTCCTGTACATTTCTTATTTAATACGCCCTGGTGTCGACCCAAGGATCAGATTAGGATTTCTTAGGTTTGGATATATAACACAGCCACAAATACTCTTTATTTACTTATTTATTTAAATAATGTTCTAATTTCAATTTACAAATCGATTAATTTTTCTGATCATTGAAAATGTTCATAATATTATCTGATGACTGCTAATAGTCACTTCTTCAATACCTTTTAATACTTTTGCATTGAGATTCTTGAGAACTGATATGTTCTTATCTCTGGATGTATATGATTACTAATTCTGAACTTGAAGCTGAAGTCCTTTACATAGTAAGGCTCCGTATTATAATATATACTTAAATTGCGCATTAACTAATATTCTCTTTAAGGCTTAGGTATGACAATGGTTTGTTGGTGTCAAAGTGAATATTATAGTTAATATCCATGCTAATTCATCATATATACAGCAGATTAATTATAATCTTCTTTTTAACTTTAACAAACTGTTATGACACCAGGCCCTTAAGTGACGATACGTCCATTTTAAATATACATCATTATATCGGCCCTGAGAGTTTCTATGAGATAGTTATAAATGCAATGTCAATGTTTCTCATAAGTATTGTTGATAATATTTGTTAATCAAGAGTTGCCAAAAAACAAGCCAGATCTGGTTGGAGGGCACATAAAAAGGAAGACATCGTGTTTATAAACAATACGCATATCAAATATGGGCATATAAAAGGTGGGTATTTCTGGCAGCAACGAATTATTATAGGCTACTACTACATGAATACACTGTCCCTTAAAATATAGATTATATATTATATTCAGCAACTCTTTTAGGGAATTGATAAAAATAAAATTTGAAAGTTCGATAACATAAAAAAAATTAATTACAAAATTTCATATTAACAGTACCTGGAAAATATTTTGTGAATTTCAATAAAGATTTGGTAGAAAGTAATATTGCGATTTATAATTAAAAGAATAGTTTTAATCAGTCGATGAAAGGTAGTGCATTTTAAATTTTTTAAGGAAAATACCCCTTTCGATAAAAATATACGGAAAATTTACTACCCGATCTTATGAATAGTTCAAAAAATAGATATTTTCTGGTTTTAATAATAAAGTGTATTGGGGACGGTTAAATTTCGGTATACCGTTGCCCCGATTTTGCGCCCATATAGGTGGGGATCAAACTGTCAGAATTATAGTATTATCTTATGTAATCATTAGAGATGTGCGAATACTATCGGAAAATACTCGAATACCTTGAATTCTAGGAAGTATTCGACATTCGAGATCTCGAATAATAATGCTAGAAGCACGAATTCGAATATCTGGAATACTGCGTTGTGCGCCATTAGGCATTGCCACTGGGTGTCAATATGTGCATACATTGCTATGTTTGGCATGCTTATGAACTACGTCTCATTTGCGCAGTGAGGAGTCATCGTATTGTTTGTTGAATACCAGTATTTATTAGTTTTGATGTTGATCGTAAATGAATTATTGCTTAATTCTATGATACTACTATCACAAAACAAACATCATTGGGGTAAAATTCTCTTGACTGCGATGCTTGTTTCGTGAAGTCGAAGAAAGTTTGTTCGAACGTAAATTTGTGTGTTATTGATGACCTAAATTGTGTACCATGACGGGATTCGCCATTTTTTTATGATGACATGAGAAAGCAGTTAAACGAATTCCGTCGAAACTGTATCTTTTTACCATAAATATGGTGGCAAAACACGTCATGATGCAACATTGAAGAAAGTTTCTAAGCATCGTCGACGGTTGGTGCTCAGTACGAGCTCGTTAAGAATATAAGCATATATGATCTGATATATATTTTGATCATTAATTTATAAGCAACACAAGGAGTTTTTTCTTTCAAATAAGGAGTGCCTACGCAATTAGCTAATGAATTTTACGTAAGAGTTTCCGAGAACTCATGCCGGGCGATCTACGCTGCTACCCTTGTATGAGTTAAATCCTCCACCAAATTGATCGTCTACTACAGGATAAATGTTTATCTTGTTATAGGGCCATTCCATGTCAAGTGGACCAACGGTCCCTGCTCGACCATCACTGATTTCAATGAAATTTTGTGTGAACATAACTTCATATCCTTTATGAACATTTCCCAAGTTTAACATCCATCGATGAAATATTTGCTGAGATATAGTCATTTGTTTGACCCCCTACCGCAGCCTTCTACAGTTAGACATCGATTTTTAGCAAATTTGAGACACGTTATCTCAGGCAGTATTCCGTTGAGCAAAACAAAACTTGGTATTCTTATACAACCTATGTTGCTCTATTACAAAAAATAACAAGAAATCTTTTATGAGCAAATTCTGCGAAGAAAATTTGAAGCAAAATCGGCCCAAAATATTATGACTCGAAAAAATTTAAAGTTTGGCATTTTATATCTTTTGAAATTAACATAAAATAAACATGTAACTTTGTGCATTATAACTACTCTATACAAAGCGTTTGAATAAAAAGTTTCATTTTCTTAATGCCGTCCGTTAGTTTAAAAATTGAGTGCAAATGTTGTGATTTTCGTTACGACGCCGAAAATATGGTATATTCAGCTCACATTTACAAAAAAAGACCCTCTCGAAAGTTTTCCAAATTATTTTTAAAAGAAAGAGCATGCTTTTATCCCTCTAAAAACCTAACTCTGGTTTTTCATCTCAGGTGTATAAGGCCCGAGAAATCGGAATGAAGATGAAGTTACCTCCGCCAGAAAAATGTGGCACGAAAAAAATTTAAAGTTTGGCATTTTATATATCTGCAAATAACATAACATTAACGTGATACTTTGTATCTTATAACTAATTAACACAAAGTGTACGATTAAAAAGTTTCACTTTCTGAATGCTTTCCGTTAGTTTAATAATTGACTAAATATTAAGAATTTTGTTACGATTCTGAAAATAGGGCATTTTCAGTTCACATTTACAAAACAAAACCCTCTCGTAACTCTTTCCAATTCTCTTTATATAAAAGAGCAGGCTGTTATCCCTCTAAAAATGTAGACTTGGTTTTTCATCGCAGGCATTTCATCCCTAAAAATAAGGATGAATGTGATGACGTTGCTATGGAAACATCTTGTACATTAGCATACTCATCTATTGCTGATTTTACATTGGGCCACTTAATTTTCATTATTTCCTGATTAACTTTGAGTCTTATGTCATCAGGATCGAATCATTTAGTGAATTATGTTCCTTACACATATCAGCCCTATTTACCACTAGTAATCTAATATTCGAGGTATTCGAATATTCTAGTTATTTAGATATTTTCGAGGTATGAGTTACTTTCCAGTTTGATAAATCTGCTATTCTTCCCATCCATAATAGTGATTATTATTATAATGTAGAAAATCCACATTCATAAATATTTCCCCTTATAGGAATTTGTAGAACAAATAGTTGCTCAAAATATTGGTAAAATAAGTTAAATTTATAACATTTGCCTCTGAATGTAATTCAAATATTACATTTCAATAGCTTTGGATGCACACGTACACTTTTAAGTATATTCTCATTATATGTTTAGTATAATCATATGTAGTATGATTTTTCAATTTTTTAATTATTGTTTATTTTTTCAGTATTTACTAATTAAGTAGTGAAGACTTGACTACTGACTGATTGATAACACTCTTTATGCCATGTTATGCATGACTCAAAAAATTCCTGATTTATATTTAACCATATTAATTTATTTAGTAATAGAATTATTTATTTTAATAGGAAGACAAAGATGTGAAAAGCAGAAAATATTGTGTTGTCAAAAATAAGAACGATGAATAAAATGTAAACATTGAACTGAAGTATTTCATTCAATTTTATCACTCAAATGAAAATGAACCCAGTAGTGAAAAGGATAGAAAATCTCTCAAGAGGAAAGCAAGAAAGTAAAAATTAAGTAATGAAGGTTAAGTAGTCAAGAATAAAACACTAAAAACTTATAAAGTAACACAATGCAGCCAATTGAGAAGTTGATAGCTAAATCGTGGGTCAAAAGCCAACTTTTTTTACCTCCCTGTCCAACCTGAACTGCAAATCATAGCATACTTCAAGAAAAAAACCTCCCTCTCATCAACATGAAAAAGCCCACAACTTAGAGAGGAAGGCATGAAAAAGAACTGCAAATGAATAATGAAACCACGCTGTGGATGTGAAGAAAGTAAAGAAAGATCTGATGGGTATAAAATTTATGCAGGAACAAAATACTCTAGTAAAAAACTTTTTTAGCATCAGTTATCCATATGATCAACTAAAATGTTGTTTTGCAAATTGCTCAATGCTGGAGAAATTTTTCTGAAACACTGAGCATAGCTAACATTAGCTCCAGCCTAACATTGCTTCACCAGGATTCAACAGTTAGACATTTTTCTGTTGGCAAACCTAGTACTTGAGTTATTTGACGTTAATTTAACCTCCTGCCTTTATCTTAGAATGCAGTGGTAAAAAATGTCAGTTTGTGATCGCAGCCACCATTTTGTGTGTGGACGAATCCTTATTGGATCAGTATTTTGGGATTGTATTTTTCAGTATTTGCCATATAGTGCAATGCTCTTCATATCTCAGGTAGAAGACGGAGTTGTACAAAATTTGAAAAGTGGTCGCAGAAACATCTAAAACTGTAAAGACCCTTTGGTGGACCTATAGTCAGACCTGTCTCTTGGTTGACCGAAGGGTATCTGTAGATATGGTACATGTTAGTTATCTATGCAGTCCTCATTTAGTGACCTATATTTTTTCATCAACCTGTACAGTGGATGGTGTAAGTACCCTTCGTGTGAGGCAGATGAGCTCTTCTGCACTACTAATGAACCCAATTCATTCTTATTTCAATTCTAAGTTCAAAGTACAATTAGCAGTGAGTTTTAATACAGTCTCCAGCCTATCTCAGAAAGTTCTGTTTCCTCAGTTGCTTAATAACAGAAAACAATAATGTTCTAGCATTGTTGCAATGCATTTATTATGGAAAATACAGAAATTGCATAAATAAATATTCATACACTACCAATTACGAGAGTGCCAAAACTGAGAATTTTATATTTCGGAATGTAATAAAAAATATTCACCTATTTTTGTCGTAAGATATTAGAAATTAATTTTAACCCAACAGATTGGAACTGCCATCTTGTGCATATTTCCTCAATTAGTTTTAATGAAACATGAGTTTAAATAATTATAACAACGCGAGCGTCTCATTTATAGATGTTCAAAAAGGGTAAACAGCTTATAAATGTGAAACATTTCCACAGAAGTTTTATTATCTATTTCTTCAGGGTTGCGCATTTTAGTCGCCTCTCGGCNCATTGTATTTATTTTAAATTGTTGTATTTAAGTTATATACTTTACTATGCCATTTTGAATGGCATTTATGTAAAAATAATGGAGCAAAATTAGATCAACAAATATCATTTTTTAAATTTATAATATGTTTTGTTCTAGGTCAAGTTAAATATCTGAATGACTCGGATGATGATGATGACTTTATTACCCCAACAAACAGTGAACAGAGCAAATTGAAGGACAAACAGAGGAAAATGAATGAGGTAAGATAAATTACCAATCATTTATATCTATACATACATTATTTCCCTTCAAACACATTTTATGGATTTCTTGCTTTCTCCTAAACTCAGAGAGTAATTTTAAATTTGTGATTAGAATGAGATGTTATCTTAATTTTGAATGTGCTTTGGTTAAGATTTGGATATTTTTCTATGAAAAACTTCTTCGAATTCAATCTTTTAAGAGAAAATCAATGCTTTGAATAATCTACTCTTTCCCATTTCCTAAGCCCATACAGCTTAGTCTTTAATTTTGTAAGTTTAACTATAAAAGATCTCCAATTAACTTCAAATATCTCAAATTACCTCTTGACTTTTACAGGAGTCTTTTACTTCAGTAAAAGTTGTAGAAGATATTGGAGAAGGTGCTGGTGATGTTAGGATCACAATTTTGGATGAAAACGATGGATACAGATCTGACAATGAGGAGGATGATTCAGTCATAACTGAAGATCAACTTATCAATTTGGCTGAAAAGGCTGTTCCCCCTCCTAAAATAAGGTAAGTTTTTTTCCTATTGCTGCAATTACTTTAGTTACCTGTGAAGGATTAGTCTTGTAGATAATCAAAGCTATTATTTGTTGAAAGATATGTTTTTGGTGCTGTAAAATTATATCCTTTGGCATCCATTTCTTTTAAATGATAAAAAACATTTACACCAGTTTTTTGTGATTGAGCTACCCAAAGATTAATTCTATTTGAACATCTTTAGACATGAACATAATCCTAGGATATAAGGATTTTAAGCTTTCCTGGTGTATCAATTGTATAAAAGATTCTCAGGTTTCCACCCAGGTAAGATCTGGAGACATTAATGTTGCATACATTTTGATGACATACTCTGTCTGTTGGAATTCACCTAACGGAAAACAAATTGAACAGATTTGATGGCTACATGCTCAGCAAAGTTTAGTGTGAAGTCATAAAGGAGAAGCTGGTTGCTGTGTTGGGTATATGTAGAGGACTTTTTTGTGGCTCCTCAGCCCTGTGGAAGATGACATAGTATGTTATTGAAACATTGGTGACAGCAATGTCTCCCAATCTTACCTGGATGGGAACCCAAGGATCTTTCATGCATAAACCTAGGTTATTTAACCTACTGTATGCTAAATCTTTTAAATAACCAATCTCCCCTAATTGTCATCTATCAATTCAGATCTAACAATGTTTTAACGCAGATGTTACTCATTGTATACTATGAGCTATCATCTAGAACTTCCTCAGTTTCCTAATGTATACACTAAAGTCTGGAGAGATTTTTATGCACCCCAGAATGGCATAAATCTGAGGTTGGGCCTGATGATCTTATTTCTCATTTGTAATTGCATTTTCTTCTCTGCAGTATGATTGTGCAGTCCTTTTTTATTTGAGTTCTTGGTATCCTTATTAAGATTGGGTCTTTGGCAGTCCACCATTACTGTAGGATGAAATTAAATTAAAAGTGATTTACTTAAGGGAATTTTTTCTTTTATCTTAAACTACTTGTGTTACATATTTTACTTCTCATCTTGCACCAGAGATTTGGGGCACATAAGTAGAGAAAGGGCCTCATTTCTTGAGCTTATTGAGTACATATTTGAAAGTAAGTAGATAATTTTTGTAAATAACTCTTTTGAGCTAATTATTCAATCTTGTAAGCACTAGCCGGCATAACAAGTATTGCATCATTTTAACTTCTCTCCATCTGAAGTTATTCTCACCTCATTCTTGTAGGATACTATGTGTAAAAATATATCAAACATTTTGTGATGCATGTTAACTTACATTGAGTTGTTATTTGTTATTAGTCTCTTTTGTGGCTAGGTCTTCACTTCATTTTCTATAATACAGCACCCTTATTCAGTAATTGCCCAAGGTTTTTTTGGTGCACCAAATCCTAGCCTTTCTTGCTTTATCACTGGTGTAAGTTTTATCACATTGCTCCTATTAAAATAGTAGTAGAAGGTGAAACATTATTCATGGATAAGAGAAAGGAATCTAGCATGAGCTTTGAAACTCATAAATAAACAGATGAAGCCACACCAAAACAGTTTAGTGGTTCAGTATACCTCTGTGGAAAGTGGGAAACCTGGGTTCAACTCCTAATAATGTCGATACTTTTCACTTCTGTTTATCCTTGGGATTAAAAAGTATTGTTTAATAAACAAAAAAGAGTAGTGTGGAGGTTGTCTCCAGGACTCTCTACATGGAGGGTACATTTAGGCACTATGTTTTATGGTGACAACCTTATTTCCTTTCTTATTACTATAAAACAATAATATTAACATTTTTTGTCTTTCAGAATTCCAAGAATTTATTTTGGTACAAGAACCCATAAACAGATTGAACAAATTGTCAGAGAGCTGAAGAAGACTATATACAGAGATATTAGGTAAGATTTCATGCATCATCAGCTGTAGTCTATAATTGTATTGTCTGTGCCATTCATCATTTATATGTAGAAACTGTATTTTTATCAGTTGTTTCACATCCATATTGGTAAATACACAGGTGCAGTCATTGCCATCTACTCAGGATAAGAACAACAACTTATTGCATCCTTCACTTTACTTCTTCACTGTCCTCAACTTTCATAACAACTTATTTTGTTCTTCTATCCTCTATCTATTTCAATAAAATATGACTTTTATTTCTTCTCAGGATGACAATCCTTTCCAGTAGAGAGCATACCTGTCTTCAAACCAAACCCAGGACCATGAGTAGCAAAACAGAATTATGCCGTGAGCTTTTAGAACAAGCTGAAAAAAAAGTCAGTATATTTATATTAGGTTTTGTTCAAGTTACATTATTTTAATATTTTCTTATTTTTTGCCAAAAATAAGCAAACAAATTCAAATACTTTGTTTTTACTCTGTTTCCTGGAATAGATTGGACCAGGCTGCATGTATCACCATAATGTCAAGCCTTTGGGAAATCATAAAAGCTTGAAAAATAACGGTTTACCAACTCCATGGGACATTGAAGACCTCATAAAGGTTGGCAAAAGGTCAAGATGCTGTCCATATTTCACTGCTAGAGAGCTCATGACATCCTCCGAAATAATTTTTTGCCCTTACAACTACCTGATTAGTCCTCTTATTCGGAAAAGTGTAAGTATGAATTGCTATTATTATTTTGTAATTCAATATGACCACCTTAAATGGTAATAAAATGCTGTATAGGAAATTCCTCCATAATCAAGACCATTAGTATCATTATTCAACTTTAAATTGTCTATATATTAATTGATTGTGCTGCGAAGTGCTCTGTAAATGTCTCCTTGCTTTTCTTTTCTGTCTCCTATACCTTTTAAAGGGATTTGAAGTAATCAACCTGGAAATATTAACAAAAGGTCTTGCATTAATTTTATTAAAGCTTAGATGCTATATATATATA
>KZ308219.1:38174-49570 GCA_000376725.2 Ladona fulva | reverse complement strand
CATCGTTCCATACTTCTTTGTGTAGTCTGAAGTCGCTGGGTTATTGCTGCGTTTAACACCCATGTTTCACTTCCATATGTCAAAACTGGTAGAATGCATTGGTTGAAGACCTTTCTCTTCAAGACCATTGGCATTTTCGACTTCAGAATATAGGTGTTCCTTCCGAAGGCACTCCAGCCTAGTTTCATTCTTCGATTCACTTCATTAATCCTGTTTTTCTCTCCTGTCGTAACCAGTTGTCCCAGGTAGGTGTACTCTGAACAAACATCAAGGGGTACCTCTTGTAGTAGGATCGGTACTTGTGCTGCAAAAGAATTATACATTACCTTAGTTTTCGATAAGTTTATCCTGAGTCCTATTTTCTGCCCAGCCGTGTTCAGTTCTTGAAGTCTTGATGCTAGATCTTCACCGTTTGTTGCAAAGAGTACTATATCATCTGCGAAACGCAAATGACTGATGTGCTCTCCATTGATCCGTAGGATTTTCTGAGTTGTGTTTCTTCTTGGTTTTCCTCTTCAACATTTTCTGTCTTCTTGTATCAGTTGGTGAAGTATTCAGTTACTGTCCTCAATATTACTTGTCTATTAGAAGTTGTTGTGCCATCTTCTTTCTGGATGACCAAGATTTGTTTTTTTTCCCATTGCTAGGCGTCGTCTGACCCTCTTCATACTCTTGTTGTTCTCTATAGCTTCTTGTACAATTCTTTCGTTAAAATTCCTTACATCTTCCTTCATTGCCACTCTGATAGATTTTCATAGCTCGACATATTCAATATTTTCCTTTGGCAAGTCTGAGTGCTTCAGTTGCTTTCGCTGTTTCATCATTTTCCTTGTTCTGTCACTGAAAATCTTATCCTTTGGTCTTTTTGGTGTACTTGCTACTTCTTCTGCCGCTGCTTTCACGACTTCCATGACTTTGGCTTCCAGTTCTATTTCTTGAAGTGCTGAAAACCTATTTCTAAGTTCCAGCTGGAACTCTTTCCTATTTTCTTCTAATTTTGTAATACTTACCTCCTGTTTCCTGCTTGAGACCAACTTCTTTCGCTCCATTCTGATGTTAGTCTTCATTCTGCATCTAACCATCCTATGGTCACTTCCGGTGTTGAAGTTGTTTAGTACCTCACAATTAGTAACTGGGTAGAGTTTGTTAACCAATATGTAGTATATTTCGTTTTTTACTCCATTAGGACCTCTCCAAGTCCACTTCCTTGTAGGATTCTTCTTGAAATATGTGTTTGTTATGTACATATTGGTGCACTCTGCAAACTCTACCAGGCGGTGACCTCGTTCATTTCTCTGTCCTAGTCCATGTTTTCCTGTGACAGCATCATCTGCTTCCTGCTGACCTACATGAGCTTTAAAATTCCCCATGATGATTTTATAATAGTGATCTTCCTTGTCATGTTCCTTGCCGAGAGTCTGGTAGAAATTTTCAATTTCCTCTTTGTTGCTTGCTGCTGTCAGTGCATAAACTTGGATAATCTGAACACAGTAAAACCCCTCCTAATGGACGATTTCATGATGTCCCGAACAGAAGTATTGCATTTTACGTAGATTTTGGACCCCTCTACACTGGACACTCTTGAGCGGACGCGGACAGCTAACTTTTTGCTCCCTGGAAATGAAGTAACCCCTGCTAACAGACACCTTAGCTGATTTTACAACCAAAAGCCTTTCAATACTCGATGTCCTTGCGACACTCTAACACTCCTTGATCTGTAGAATGGAGTTCGGTATACTCAGTTCCAAAAGTCTTTCAATATGACACAAATTCATTACTTAATATGATTTTGCTATCATAGTGTACATTTGCTGCAAAGTCTTTCTTCCGTATTACAATGGGACGTGGTCCCCTCATATACGTTTCCATCTCAGTCGATGCTGAGGTTTTCAGTTCCATAAGATGGCCATCATTCCGTAAGATTGCACCGCGGAAGTTTCTTTCTTTATAAGAGAACGTAGAGAATATTAACTGCTACGAAGACAGTAAGTCTTCTGTGAGGGTTCTTGCTGAGCTCTTTAAAGTAGCTAAAGTTAGATAAAATCAAATCGCAGGAATACTAAAAAATAAAAAGAAACTTTTGAGATTTTTTCAGTGAAAGTGAAATTTTAGATAAAAGGAGTTTTTGTTTTGTTTCGACAAATTTGGTCACGAAAAATTCTTGTTTTGGGTCCTATGATTCAAGAAAAAGCCTTAGAAATAGTCCAGGAATTGAATGTCGGTGCATTTAAAGCGTCCAACGGGTAGTTAGGCTGCTTCAGAATCCATCATAAAATAACATTCAAAGCTATTTGTGGTGAACCGGCATCAGTCAGTGAAGATACAGTAACTGAATGGGCATAAAAAATTAGAGGAATAGTTGAAGGGTATGCTCGTGAAAACGTTTTTAACGCTGATGAAATTGGGTTGTTTTATTGTGTTCTCCCAGAAAAAATGTTATGCACTAAAGGAGAAATTGTGCAGGAGGAAAAGTTGCCATTAATATGGAATCTCTTCCAGTCTCATGGAAATTTAATTTGAAAGCATGGATGACCACGGATATCATGACTAAGTGGTTGGAGAATTTAGACAGACAAATGAAAATTCAGAAGAGAAAAATATTGTTATTTTTGGGTAATGCAACTTCCCACTTTCACCTTGAGTTAGATAATGTAAATTAGGTCTTCTTTCCTCTGAACATTACCTCGACATCGCAGCCTATGGATCAAGGTGTTGTACAGAATTTAAAAGTAAAGTATCGCCAATTAGTTGTAAGTCACTTAATCGCTAACTTAGAAAAACATTCATCTGCTCAAGATTTATCCGGAAGTATTGACGTTTTATTGGCGATCATGTGGAACAAGAATGCTTGGAATGAAAGCTGGTCTCCTTAGCGGCACAAAAGACAAAGAATGGATGAAGTATGGATGGATAGTGAGTCAGTAGATGAAGAAATAGAAAAGCTCGGTGGACTAAAAAAACTGTCTAATATGAATATGGATGCTTGTGAGTACTCAAAGATAGATGAAAAACTAACTACAGAATATACCAATTTGGAAGTAAAAGATATTTTAAAATCTATTCAGGAAATAAGTGACCCAAACAAAATTAAAGAGGGATGATCAAGAAATAATATAACATTAGTACATTATCGTTTTGCTTATTTGGTAATTCCATAGATTTCCATAGAATTATAACTAAAACGTGCGTCTTTACATTTCAGTTGCCGACAGCATTAAAACTTATTGTCAAGGCCTAGATAATCTGAAAAAATTAAAAGACTTTTACAATAAGAAGCAGGACATCATAGGCTATATCACATGGGATGCCATAATCCATCACAAACAACAAATTGTAATCACGCACTTTGGTTGGGTAGTCGTGAATAAGTTTATTAAATAATGTACAAGTATCTAATTTTAAGCAGTTTTATATGAAGGTGTTATAGAGTTGAACTGAATAATCACCTAGCATTGTTGTGTAGGTAAACAAATGAAAAACTTTACCAGCTCATTTAAGTCAAACCAGGGTTATATTCGGTAGAGGATTTGGATTTCATAATGTGGAGGTTTTGCTTTAGTATCTCTGTGAAGAATTTATTTGGAAGTAATTTTTCAGATATTGATATTCTGGAAACATTTAATCCGTATGATCTCAGAGTATTTTATAGAACACTCAGACTAAGATGAGCCAACTCAGTCAAAAGTCAGCCATTATGGACAGAGTGGTATTTTAAAAGTAGAATATGTCAAAATCTAACAAATGGAAATTATCTTCAGCATATCTTGCATCATACATTGCAAGTTTATGACAAAATTCAATTGGTTTTGGTGGATTATTGATAGAGTCGCTTTTCCTCTATAATTCCTACATAATAGTGATTTGCAGTTCTATGAATGAGTTAATCAACTATTATATGAAATTAACATAAAAGAATTATATTACTCTAAACACAGTTATAGTATCATTGATAAACTTAATTTGCTGAAAAAGTGTAGAATTCGTTTTATTGTGTAGAGGGTGTTAAATATTGATGTAGAGGGTATTTTTCATTTCTCTTTATTTTATATCTGATTGCTCATTTAGTAATCACAGAAAATCTCTTAACAGTCACAGTGCCCAATTGGCAACCACTTGTTTGTGCCTTGCTTAGATGTTTCAACGCTGTTCTAACTAGTATGAGGGCTGTATGATATGTACCTGTGTTAAGCAAGAAAGCACATTTTTTTAACTTCTTTTAAATTTATTTCTCAATATAGTCTCCTCAATACATTTAGTCTAGCGATATTCTAACTTTTTCAAGCCATCCAAAAAAGATGTTTTGTCGAACTCTGCAAAATAGGCCTCTGTTGTAACGATGACTTCATTGATTGATGTGAAACGCTTTCCCCCAAGCCATTTATTCACATTTGCAAACAAAAAGAAATCACATGGGGCCAAATCTGGAGAATTCAACCAGTATTTCTGTGGCGATTGCAGATGAGTGAGCTGGTGCATTGTCATGATGGAAGAGCACTGTTTTCTACACCAAATGGGGCTGATTTTTCCTTAATTAAGCATCAAATAGGTCCAATAAGTCAGCATAAAATGCCTGTGATTGTCCTTCCCTTCTCTAAATAGTCAGTGAAGATGATGCCTCGCGAATCCCATAAAACGGTGGCTATGACTTTTCCGGCCATGGAAATGGAACCATGGAACCATTTTTGCCTTCTTTGGAGCAAGTTCGCTGGGTGAAATACACCGTTTTGACTGTTCTTTCATTTCTGGCGTGTAGTAATGGGTCCATGTTTCATCAACAGTCACGAAACGCCATAGAAACTCTTTTGGATTGCGCTTAAAGATGTCCAGACAGTGTTCCCGAAGTTGTCATGCAATTCCGTTTTTCTCCACTGTGAGCAAACATGGCACCCATCTTGCCAACAGCTTTCTCATGCCCAATTTATCGTGTAGGATACTTCCTATGCGTTCAGTTGAGATGTTTACAATGTCAGCAATCTCTCTGATCTTCACACAGTGATCTGCTGGCACGATATCATGCACTTTGTTAACCATATCCTTCGTATTCACCTCAATTGGATGGCCTGGGCGCTCTTCATCAAAAATGGATGTTCGGCCACGCTTGAATTCATTAAACCAATATCTGATGGTAGTCAACGAAGGTGCATGCTCCTTATAAACAGCATGCAACTTCACCTTGATTTCCTCACACGTCTTCCCATCCAAAAAAAGAAATCGAATCACTGATTGATATTGCTCTTTCTCCATGGTGGCAAGCAAACACAAACTTGACTACTTTCAACAGCTATCAAAACAAAACTACTTGATTAATTTGTCTGAGATTTTGACAGTCATATATTTAAAGATGGCGTTAAATTATGGCATACACATATTGTGTCCGTGGTGCCTATCAGTTGCTAAACACAAGTACTTATCGTACATCCCTTGTATTCTACCATTCCAGTAATTGAAATGAATTGCAGTTCAAATTCAGATTGGTCAAGGTCAACTGAGTATACAGAAAAATGAGCATATTCATCGTCTCTCCTTGTCATAAAACTGGTTTTTAATGCATGGAAACTAAAGAAGTTCTAAGAAAGCATCTACCAAAATTATTACTGAAGAAAAAATCCTTAATTCCTTTCTTGTAACATTCTATATTTAAAAAAAATATCTACCAGTACTAAGGGGAGAAATACTTATCTGAATGCTTGTACAGGATTAATATTGCTTTTTAGTTTAATAATTTTTGAGAAGAAAGTACAGTCTCATTTCAGTTCTGCTTATGCTATAACACTTCTACTAATTTCAATCAACCTGTCCCTATTCAAAAGAAAAAATGTTTAATAAAATCAGATTAATTGTGAGATTGAAAAAAAATAATTTAAAAAATTTTAGTAGAGGAGTGACAATGACTATAAAAAGATAATAAAACTTTTACTTTAGACAACACCAGAGAACAAACATATCAAAGAAATGAGTATCGAAATTCATAATGAAATTGTCTAAATTGTAATAAACTTATAGTTAATAAATACATATTACAATTAATTAATTAATATACAATAGCAAGAGTAAAATTTGACTTTCACATGGCTTGAAAAGTGAGGTAAATATATTCATCTATTTGTGATTACCTTTCACTTTTTAAAGCTTATACATGTTTTCTAACTTGTAATTTAAGTGCAAATTTTGTTGTTGTTATTTCTGAGATTCTAGTTTTTTTCAATTATTGTAGATGGATATACAGCTTCGAGGGGAAATAGTGGTTCTTGATGAGGCACATAATATGGAAGATGCTGCAAGGGAGGCTGCCAGTTTCTCTGTTGATCAGGATGTTATCTTAGATGCCATGAATGATTGTGAAAAGACACAGTCGGTTAGTCAGTTGCCCGGCAGCTATTCTGCTCTTGTAAGTTTTCATTGATGATAATATTATTCATAAGTCATGAGTAAATGAAGGTATTGGGTCCAAACTCTCATAATTTTTGTAAAAATTAATTTTAATGTAGGATAGGTAAGATAGTATAATTTAGTATTTTATGCAAGGGTAGAGCTGCTAAGTCTTGATCTGTGCTCTGCCCACAAGATGTTTCAGGGGATGGGAAGCTGTAGCCAACAGTTAGTCCTGATTTTGGGCGGGAAGCCTGAAAATCTGTACAGCGTTGCAGTTCTAGAGCTTTCTCTCTCTGTCAGTCGTGACTATGTGGGAGCTCATTTCGCTGCAATGTTCGTTCATTGGAATATCTCACTAAATTCTTCATTTAATAGTTTAGGTTGATTTTTAGCCTTACATTGTATTCCTTTTTCACTTATCTCTAGTAATTATTAACAGATTTTTGTCTTTATTGTGTAAAGTGATTTAATATGTAATTGTATGTTTTCTTTAATCGAAGATTTATATATTCCTTTATTTAGTAGATTTATGTAATTCTTTGTGTGCTAGCATAAATTAATTATTACATGTTTACATTTAGCTTATATTTACTTTAGTTTCGCCTTGTGTTCGATTTAAAGATAGTTTTTTTTTTATTTTAGATTCGGTAACTTAAATTTACAATTTACATTTCGCTTGGTATCACAAATTGACACTTTGTATGCCTCTATGGTATTTGTAGATTTGTTTGCATTATATTAATTTTAACTCTGTTTAATTCATTACTTTAAAATATGCGATCAAGAGAGTGTGTCAAAGGGACAGGGAGAATCAAGGTGTAACTGCGTTCTTGGTAGTCAAGCCCAAGAAATGGTTTTCAATCTCAGACTTTGTTTTGAGTAGAAAAAAAGAATAACTCGTCTCTTTTACTGATGACGAAAGTAGTTGATAGAACTACTGCAGCATTGAAAATTAGCAGTGCCACGGTGGTAAGGATAAGCAGAGAGAAGTACAGTGGAGAAGAGGAACCAACTTCAGGGCTGAGCACCCCTGGAAAAAAAAGGCCAAAGGAAAGCATAACTTCGAGGACGTCAATAATTTAATAGACAATATACAACGAAACAGAGGAAAAAGCAGGCGGACTGGTCACCACCCCTTAAATTTTAGCTCTGGAAAAACTGAATGTTTTCTGGGGAAGACTGTTCCTAGGGAAAATTTACACAGGTTAGGGGATGCATTCCCAGAAAACATTAAGGCTGGGTTTTCCACACCCTTCTACAACCAAAGACTTTAGGAAATTTCCTTAGACAGAGGGAATACAATGGGACTGCAGTGGTGTCTGAATTCTCGTGTGGGGACTGCGATGCAAAGTATGTGCATTAGAAGAAATCCAAGGTTAACATCCCCTGAATACAATAATGACTTCCCTCTTAGCAGGGGGTATCCCATGCCCAACTTTCCCTTTCACCTGTTGTAGAATAGGTGTATCAGGACCATCCAGCTGAGGAGCATTCATTGCAAACATCAAAGTCGCCGCCTGAACCTCTTACAAGAAATGGACATTGTTTGTTTCCCTAACATTGAAACATAAATGAGCTCCAAAATCTTTTTTATAACCACAATTCCTTACACCCTGACCATTTTCCTCAAACCCTCTTCTCTTTACATAAATATGTAGGGAAAATAAATGAAGAACTCTCTTTTTTTGGGTGAAATTGAGACTTGGTACTGTAGAGTCTCATCTTGCATCCAACCCTATTAAATATAACTTTGCCTGAAGATGTTAGCTTGCTTGCAAAACCTGAATGTATGAAGAGTTCCATTCTCATTTTCTGTTGTTAAACTGCCTGCTATAATATTTATCATTTATTAACCTAAATATTTCTTTCCGGCAACTGAATGAGGCAGGACTTTCGACTGTAACTGCTGTTGTTGGTGACAATTAAGGAGTGTCCTATTTAAGGGATTGATATGTTAATTTTCTGCAATTTTTCATTGCTAATATTTTTTTGATGTGACCCATTCAATATTTTAATTAAATGCGAAACAAAAACAGCACTATATATGTTATATTTTTGGTTAACATGATTACATGAACTAAATTTAATGATTGTAATGTTCCCTACTATTGTTGTTAAGGCACTGGATTCACGATAAAAAGATTTTTAAACAATAATACATCGCCAACTAGTAAACATTACTTTAATTTAAAATATGTTATTCAATATACAAAACAAAAATACTATTGCAATATGAAGATTTTGATGCAGAATGCTCGAGGTTTGGGCTCAACACACATTTTATGTTTCTATAAACAACCTTAACTCTTGCCTCAAATAAGATATCTGGATGAAACTTTCACTGAAAACATATTCCATATTTCCTTAAATCGCATACATAATTTTCAGGGGATAACTATAGCAAAACATAATTTAGATAGCAACTACTTTTTTCTCAACATAGACCAAATAATTTGAGGTTCACTATGCTAAAAATATTTTTATCCTTTTACCGAACTAACGTATTCGAAAAAGGTAATGTACATGGGAAAGCTAAGAAAATGAACAGCTTACATTTAATTTTTAAATTTCGTCACATGTACACCCAGTTTTGCATAAATCTTACCACCTTGGATGCAGGGGCAGTGAGCTTCAGGTGAGCCTTGAGAAAAGAGAGAGGAAAAACATGGATAAGATACTCTGAGTCCTAGCCCTGCTTGCAGTGTTTTCATGGATTTTTTTATGTTATTAATATTACAATCATTTATTAGTATCCATTGTTTGGTGGCATTAACATAGCAGAAAAGTATTATACCAACACCAATGTTGGAATGCATGAATTCAGTGGTTTAAAATTGGTTGTTACGATTTCGTATTATATCTAGCTTTCCTTCTCACAAAGAGGGGAACGTCGCTCATGAGATCCAGTTATTTCCGAAGGATCGAGGCAAGTGACCTTCCCTTGAAAAATTTGAGTTTAGGTGCCGATTAGAACAGCATGTTGAGGGATATATCCACAAAGCCTGCCTCTGAGCCGGCTTCTGTTCAAGACTGGAAGGGGGGAAGAAAATTTCCGTGCACTTTGAGTCACTGTTGGACCAAAAGTGTATAGATCTCAGATTCAACACGTTCCCTTACAAAGATCCGCTGATATAATAACATGTTGTACATCATCAAAAGAGCAATTATTTGCCTTTAAAATGATATAAAGAAGGAGTCCATACATATGTCCTGCTTTATCAGAGTTTGTGTGAATCCAATCAACACACTTGGTAAAGTAATGTTTATTTATGACTCAGCAATGTCCGTACCATTGAATAACAATGGCCATGTATAACAGGAATAACTTTTTTTAAGTAAATGTGTGGTATTAAATCCTGAAGCATGCTCTATACTTTAGAGAAATAATTTTGATTCATATGATGAGCATCAGAAACTCCCTAAAAAACATATCCATTCACTCACCTCTATTTTCTCATCCAATATATATTTTTTCTTGTATATGACTGCCTTCAGAGAAAGTACTTATTTGTCAAATTTAGGTGATATCTCAGTCAGAAATGCTTAAAATTCAGATGAACTCATCAGTGGTTTCACAATGTTATAAAACCGAGAGGTGAGAGGAGAGAGATGCTAATAGCAATGAATGTTTAGGATTAGCAAAAAAATTAATATCAATTGATTCGTAGGATCTCCAAATTTGTATACACTGGCAATGTTCAATATTTTAAAGCAACCTTTTTTAAATTCCACAAGCAATTTCCGACAATTAACTATGGCAGTACCTAAATCATCATCTTATTAACGATTAATTTTAGAAATAGGTTTGGTGGTGTTTGTAAACTGATAGAAATCGCTAACTGTAGTATAACTATATATGGAAGCCTATGGATTATTCTAAATCTTACCAAGCTTTGGGATATCAGTATCAGTAATTGATGTAGAATCTTCAAGTTACTAAGGCAGTGAATGATTGGTGTGTTAAAAATTATGTAATTGTGTTTAAAATGTGTATTTTGGTAACATTATTACGGTTCACTTGATTCTAAGGCTTTTGCTGCATACAGGTTCCATGGATGTATGAGATTTGCAGGATTTGCAGCGTTGTGTGATAAGACCTATGACGTTTTGCCTACTTAGCCAACAGCTTCTTCAAGTAGAAGTGGCGAAAGAAGTCACTTCTACCTGAAGAAGCTGACAGCTGAGTCGGCGAAATGTCATAGGTCTTATCACACAACGCTGCAAATCCCGCAAAGTTCATCCATCAATTATAACAGTTACTTTAGTCGTTTGGGCAAGATCATATTCAAAACTCAATTTATCTTGCTTTATCAATGTTCCAAGTTAAACAATTAACAACTTAAACAATTTGGTTATCATAAACCTGGAGAAAGAAATGTTCATTAGTTTTTATTATGCTCATTTCTCCAGTTAATTCAATCTATGAAATTGATGACTGCATTGAGGAACAAGATAAAGCGTAGAAAACAATATGTATAAAAAAAGAAAACAATCATTGATGAGGAAGTTGATGAATATTAGCTTATGATAGTCAAAATTTGTTATTTTTTAAATGTTTGTTGTAGATTTATTTATTTAGCATAAGCTAATATAGTTTATGCAATTCATTTAAAACAAAAGATAGAGAAAGTCTAATAAAATGCATCTAAACATTGTAAATATTATATTATTATAACCAATTTTTCCAAAGATCCAATTTCATCTGCAATGATCTTTCTTTGATTAATATTTTAAGGGGAAAAACGAACTATTCGAAACATCCTCACAAAGATCATTGATTATGCTATTTCTGGGATGAATTATGTTACAATGTTCCTAACGGTGACCTCGTTCATTTCTCTGGCCTAGTCCATGTTTTCCTGTGACAGCATCATCTGCTTCCTGCTGACCAACACGAGCGTTAAAATCGCCCATGATGATTTTATAATAGTGATCTTCCTTGTCATGTTCCTTGCCGAGAGTCTGGTAGAAATATTCAATTTCCTCTTCGCTGCTTGCTGCTGTTGGTGCATAAACTTGGATAA
>KZ308219.1:9008-27780 GCA_000376725.2 Ladona fulva | reverse complement strand
GTATTTTCTGGTAGATAACCCGCTTGTTATATATACAAAAAATATAGAAAAATGATAAAAATAATAGTGTGTGATATACAACGGAAAATCTCATTTCATTGAATATCTTGAATATTGAACTCAGAAACAAATGACTAAACAACACTATGTTATATATGTTAAATTCTGCGATATATGTACAGTGGATGATTACTAAAAAATCAAACGGGTATATATTTCTGCCCCATTATCTTATGCAGCCGTTGGTACAGAGAGTTCACAATCTGGCAATGCTGTAGGATAACTACCCCCCCCCGGGCATTATAATGGTACTTGGTTGTCAAAGAAACTCACATGAGAGGACAGACGCTTTATGGAAGATATGTTGGAAAGGTTTCTTACTAAGAAAGAACCTGATTTAGAACTTAGAAAATTCTTCCCAAAGATATAACTTTCACATTCTTCATGCATTGAAATTATATCATATTTATTACCTACATCAGGACTGACGTAATGCCTAAGGTTAAGATCAAGGCAATCAAAAAATATACATTTTTAATGGAAAAATAGAAGAATTAACTTTTAAAGGGAATATTTCATGAAAATACAGATCTTTTTATAAAATAAAATAAATTTAAGGAAAAAATTGGAAGAAAATACCTTACAAACTTTGAACTGTCAACAGCTCTGCATCATGATAATTTGCTAATTAATACCACATTCATAAAATGTTCCATATTATGTAGAGTTTCTGTATTACATAATGATAGATTAAGGAGGTTCAATGGTGCATTATAATGAAGGAATCAGTTCATAATTCTTTTAAGTTCTACCCCTGTTTCTGAAGTTCTAGTATGGATTTTAACTTTTGTCAGTCCTGTATGTTGAAGTCAATCTACGAAAATATATATCAACTGATTTTAAATTTCTTTTACTTTTCATGAATTTAATGTCTTGGTAATTCTTAGTTTTCTTTTGTTTCCAGAAACATCTTGATCAAGTTATCTCTGCTGCCATAAAATTCACTGGAGAAGATAATTTTGGTGATCAAGAAGTTTCAGATGCTCAGAATCGAAGTATGACTAGCTCTACACGATCTACTCTAGAAGGTCTTTTTCTAACCTTAAATTTCATAGTTGGAGAAGGAAATCATAGGAGAGATGATTTCCGCATTGCATTAATTCGTTCGATTGCTAGAGGTAGCCAGGGACCAGTAAGAAACTTTATTCTTTCTTTTGTACATTACCTCCCAGTATTAAATTCATCTTATAATATTTGAAACTGATCAATTATTAAGATAACTGGTAGTTAACTTTTTTAAATATTAAATACGAAAACATTAGTTGAAAATCACATTAGCCCATGATTATTTTGCTCAGTTAAAAATAAAATATGAAGAGAAATATATTTTTGTATTAAATGTATGTAATAAGAAAAGTAGTATTTCAGAATCACGATATTTCCCATTGAATTTTCAGACCAAAAATTATCTCCTCTCTTATTGCACTCTCAGTATCTTATCATAAGTTATAAGTGAGGATGATTCTTCTTCTGTAGTGGTTTATTTAATTGATAAACTATGCCAACTGGCAAACCTTATAATCTGAAAACCTTGCCCAGTTATTAAACTGGAGTAGTTAACTAAATATAAAGGAAAATAGTTCAGTTGTACATTGACTTTTTATGAGCCAGAGTTAATGTAATGTTGACAATTATTACATTAATTGGGTTCATCTATTAAACATATTTGAATATGAATTCTCATCTAAATATTTTTAATAGTAATGTGTTTCATTTACTTTACTAACAGGCTGAAAGTATTGGTGGGTGGATGGAATCAAAGGGAAAATCTTACTCTAGATGGAAGCTCACTTTGAATTTTTGGTGCTTGAATGCTGCAGTTGCTTTCACTGGAATCTCCGATTCCTCAAGGTCAATTATCTTAACTTCTGGTACCCTTGCTCCAGTTGAGTCATTCCAATCTGAACTTGGTACTCCCTTCCCAGTCCGGCTTGAAGCAAATCATGTGATTGATAAATCACAGGTTAGTATATGGCAGGGATGGCATACCTGTGGCATTATTGCTCAAAGTAGCATGCAGGAGAATGTTTTAGGCAGATGGAATGTAGAATGCGCTAAACTTGTTATGTATTCTTCATTTGAGAAAGGAAGCTCCAGTAATGTAGATTCTTTTCATTAGTAATGATATTCATTAGTTATGATTAGTAGCATCTTAATCCCATCTTTGACACAATAAATAGATAATGTCAGCAACTCACTCTATGCCAAGGAAGAATGGACTTGAAAAATGTCTGACGGGACCAGGAATCGAACCCCGGTCTCCCAACTCCCGGTCGTGTGCTCTGTCCGTTGAGCTATCCCGGCAGAACATTTCTCCAAGCCATTCAGGAGACTTGTGGGCAAGGATGTTGCGAGTTCGTCCACAGTCCATTCTTCCTTGGGATTTTTCCTGGGTGCGCACCATCTTGCGCAAAATCACCCTTACCAGTTTTCCTGTACTCACTCTATGGTTTGGCACCGGATTGACCCCAAGTCCTTTATACTCATCAAATATAGCAATCTTGCCACGAAAAGTTTGCCATCCTTGGTGTATGGCCAGCTATTTAACTCTAGGAAAAATTTAATTCTCTTACTTGCAAATTTTTGGTTTCTTTCCTTTGAAGTTCATTTGCTTTTTTATTACAGGTTTTCGTTGCCACAGTAGGAATAGGTCCAAATAACTACAATCTTAATGCAACTTATCGCAACACAGAAACTTTCGATTTTCAAGATGAGCTTGGATCTGTGGTACTTGAGATTTGCAGCATTGTTCCCCATGGAGTACTCTGTTTCTTTTCTTCATACAACTTACTTGATAAACTCATCTCAAGGTAATAATTTGTGGCAATTTATGTTTGGTAAGAATATTGTTTCCAAATAACCAACCTCAAAAACTTCAGACATTTGGACAGGAAGATGATATGACCTGGAATCCTGGAAGATTGAATCTTTATTTATTAGCATCCTTTGGATACTATCATAGAGTAATCTTATAGATGGCTCGCGTCTATGCATGCAAATGATCTGCCTTCATGCAATCATAGCAGACCCAGCAACTGCAGGCATACAGTTTGAATTCTCTTCAAATGGGAACTGCTCTTCACTCAATTGTATGAGCAGAGGACTTCTCTTATCTCACTCAGCGTGAGTATAGGAATGGCCAATGCACTTTTTTGCAGAGATTCCAATGAATTTTTGTTTATATTGCTGCATTTGCCCCAGAAAGGTTGCTACAAAGTCACTTAACTCATGAAGAATATCGCTTAACCCTTAAGAGCGCAGTGGGATCTGTACTTCCCACTCCCTCTGCTGGGGAAATCCTTTGGGTTAATAACTAATTTTTTCATGTGTTTTTATTATAGAGCAATATTAATTACTTTTTCCCACCTATCTTAATTCTTCCCAAAGATATAACTTTCACATTCTTCATGCATTGAAATTATATCATATTTATTACCTACATCAGGACTGACGTAATGCCTAAGGTTAAGATCAAGGCAATCAAAAAATATACATTTTTAATGGAAAAATAGAAGAATTAACTTTTAAAGGGAATATTTCATGAAAATACAGATCTTTTTATAAAATAAAATAAATTTAAGGAAAAAATTGGAAGAAAATACCTTACAAACTTTGAACTGTCAACAGCTCTGCATCATGATAATTTGCTAATTAATACCACATTCATAAAATGTTCCATATTATGTAGAGTTTCTGTATTACATAATGATAGATTAAGGAGGTTCAATGGTGCATTATAATGAAGGAATCAGTTCATAATTCTTTTAAGTTCTACCCCTGTTTCTGAAGTTCTAGTATGGATTTTAACTTTTGTCAGTCCTGTATGTTGAAGTCAATCTACGAAAATATATATCAACTGATTTTAAATTTCTTTTACTTTTCATGAATTTAATGTCTTGGTAATTCTTAGTTTTCTTTTGTTTCCAGAAACATCTTGATCAAGTTATCTCTGCTGCCATAAAATTCACTGGAGAAGATAATTTTGGTGATCAAGAAGTTTCAGATGCTCAGAATCGAAGTATGACTAGCTCTACACGATCTACTCTAGAAGGTCTTTTTCTAACCTTAAATTTCATAGTTGGAGAAGGAAATCATAGGAGAGATGATTTCCGCATTGCATTAATTCGTTCGATTGCTAGAGGTAGCCAGGGACCAGTAAGAAACTTTATTCTTTCTTTTGTACATTACCTCCCAGTATTAAATTCATCTTATAATATTTGAAACTGATCAATTATTANAACACTTCCATTATTCTCTTATGATTTTTTTGCATTGATTTAAAAAAATTTATATTCATAACTATTATGGAAATAGATAAGAAAAGGAAACATTTTTGTAATCTGTCTTTTCTAACAGCTATTGCGTTGAATCACTTGAGGGAGATGACTTATGCTTAGGCCCTTTCAAGTGGCTTGGTCTCAGAACAGTTCAAGTGGCTTAGGTTCTTATAATCCTTGAACCATTTTGACTCCTAATCTGTGTATACAGAGGACCTCTTACATGCATTTATAGAAAATCCCTAGTTCAAGAGTATATATACAAAGAATAGAAATGCCAGAGTATCTGTGATTTTCTATTCTCACTGTATTTCCAGGCAAATGTGACCCATATGTCTTGAATTAGCATTTGTTTGATGCATTTTGTTTATGCACATATTTTTAGTGGTAAGGAAGAAGAAAAAGTTCCCTGATAAATGAAAACCCTAGTTTCCTAGGGTGAACTTTTAGTCATACACAGTCTGTCAAAAAAGAACTACGTCTCCTCGGTTTCCTTCGAACTAAAGTAATGAAATACATGAATTCTTGCAAGTAACCAAGGGATGTATATCATAAATAAATATTTATCATTCAGACTTTTCTTTCCTCATTCTATAATAACTTATTTTCTTTACTATCATTAATGGTAACAAATTATAGACGTGTNGGAAAATCTATATGTTCCTATAAGATGTATGTACCTACATTTTTATGGAAAAGATATCTTAAATGTGGGTGTATATGGTACCCATTTTTTTCATTTACTTCATTTTACTTCATTACTACTTCATGCTTACTTATTACTACATTTTTCATGGTATTTCATTTTTCAAGAACCATTGTATACAATAATCTATTCCTTCAGCTATTTAATTTTCCTAAAGTATGATGAATTCTAAAAGTCTACCTTTAAAGATATCTGAACTTTTATTTGCTAGGTATGAGCCCTCAGTTCCATCTGAGCCAAGTTACATATCAAATACACTAATATTAAGCCAATACAAACCAACACTTTAGTCTTAGAGGGCTCGCGTCCATGCATCCAAGTGATATGCCCTTTTGACATACTTAGGATGCAATGACCAGTTGGCGCTGTGTGTCATTGCATTTGCCTTCATGCAATCGTACCAGGCCTGATCTGGTAACTATGCGCAAACAGTTTGAATTCTCTTTGAACAGGAACTGCTCTTCACTCAATTGTATGAGCAGAAGAGTTCTCTTATCACGTTCAGTATGAGTTAGTGAGATATTAAATGAATCAAACAGATAGTAAGTGCAGTCGGTTCTGCTTGATCAGGCAATTGGATCTATGTTTTACTGAGGCAGCTGTTCATTTGAGCCGAAGCTGGAGGAACGAAAACAAAACTCTTAAGATAATTTAGATTTGTAGCGTGCATGTCACCAGTGGCATATGTCAGGAGTTGTGTTAACATCTACCTAATCTACTCTATTAGCTTCTCTGATGCTATACGGAAAGAATGACCAAAAGTAACTATCTATCTGTTTTAGCAATTGATCCTTTGTAACAGTTTGTCGAAGCCTTTCTCAGATCGCACTCCTCTTTTACTGGAATTACGTCTTCTACTTCGCCATAAAATTGTGAACCAATGAATTTTTCGAAAAACTTCCATTAATAATCTAATCTTCTGGCCTGGAATGATTTCTACTGTTTTGATTTTATCATAGCCTTAATGCTACAATTGAATATACAATCTCCACCAACAAAATAGGCTGCTATACATTGGACCATCTCTATATCTAATGCTATGTCATGTGGATCCCAAATTGCACAGCAGTATGCAAGACTGGGCCAAATAAGGGAAAAGTAAGTAATTTCTTTGTTGGGCATCTTCTCAGGGTTCTACTTGTTAATGTTTGCTTGTTTTGACTTTCCTATAGCATCTCAAATATGTTCTGGTAACTACAAATTACTGTTCAGTGTAACTAATAGCACAGAGTAATCTTATAGAGCGCTCGTGTCCATGCATCCGAGTGATATGCCTTTTTCTCGTACTCAGGGATGCACTGAAAAAGGATCTGATGCTTTCCCGGTGTATTTGACTGAGGAATGCTTCTCGGGTTTCCAGCCGGGTGATGATGTTTGGAAGCTCCAACGTTTCGGCCGCGACCACTGCTGCCATTCTCAAGGATGTCGCATGAAATTTCTCGTCCGGTATATATACTATCGGGAGACAACCACCCCCTCTCCTCCCACGTCTGTGATTGGTGGAAAAGGCCGCATGTTGCACGGAGATTTCTCATTTTCTTATTTGGCGTATTGTACCATTCCAGGCTTTACTCAGGAAAATACCTTCGTCTCTATTGATGTTATTCTTATGGCGACGTATTTGGATCGCCTCTTTGTATATACGATCCCAATATCCGTTACCTTTGCATATTATCTTGGTGTTGCTGAAATCTATTTCATGATGTTCAGTTAGGGAGTGCTCAGCAATTGTGGATTTGGCTGGTTGTACAAGACGTATGCTCCTTTCGTGTTCTTTTATGCGTGTTTCCACGGTTCTGGATGTTTCTCCGATGTATACCTGTCTGCACTTGCATGGGACCCTGTATACACCTGAAGTCTTAAGGCCCAAGTGGTCTTTGACGTTACTCAACAGCGAGCTGACCTTTTTATTAGGCTTGTGTCCGGTATATATACTATCTCCCGATAGTATATATACCGGACGGGAAATTTCATGCGACATCCTTGAGAATGGCAGCAGTGGTCGCGGCCGAAACGTTGGAGCTTCCAAACATCATCACCCGGCTGGAAACCCGAGAAGCATTCCTCAGGGATGCACTGATCAAATAGCGCTGCGCATCGACGCATTGGCCTTTGTGTAATCGTAGCAGGCCTGGCAACCGTCTGGGTTTTTTGAACCTTCTTGAGAACGGGAACTGCTCTTCACTCAATTGTATGAGTAGAGGAGTTCTCTTATTGTGTTCAGCACAAGTTAAAAGGAACGGCAGGTGCACTTTATTGGCAGAGATGTCAATCAATTTTGGTTTATATTGTCGCATTTTCCCCAAAAAGGTTGCTACAAAGTCGCTTAAAAGCAGAAACACATGGCTAGCATGCACTTTACAAATATTACATCAGTTCTATTAAATGAATCAAACAGATAGTGAGTAGAGTGGACTCTTCTTGATCAGGCGATCGGACCTACGTTTTACTGAGGCAGTCATTTATTCGAGCCGAAGCTCGAGGAACGAAAACAAAACTATTAAGATAATTTCCTAGTAAATTTGTTGCACACCTGTTGCCAGTGGCGTACGGCAGGGGTTCGTTAACACTTTACCTAATCTACACTATTAGCTCCTCTGATACTATGCGGAAAGAACGACCAAAAGTAACTACAGTAAAACCTCGTTAACATGAACTCGTAGGGACCGCAAAATCGTGAGTTTGTGTTAAAAGAATTCGCGTTAGGGAAATCGTGACGAAAATTATGCAAACTCGTCTAGCCTATTTCAGATATACATTGCATCTGGTTTGTGCACTTAAATACCCTCTCCACATATCACTTGAGAGGAGATCCCTTGACGTTTCTGGAAACGCCTCAACCAACCAGTAGAGCCGTTGAAGTCATTAATCCCAAGGTTTGAAGCAAATGAATTTGCCTTTTCCACTCAATGGTATATTCACTGACTGCATATGTTTAAACCACTTCGCCAATTCTTCCTTGATATCTTGATGACGAGCTAGGCGTAATCGCTTAGCTTTGTGTTCCATGCTGTCCAACGCAGTGGCTTGATGCAATTTTTCTCGATTCTTTATTATTGTAGAGAGTGTTGATTTCGGAATACCATAGGAATGAACAATCTGAGTTTTACTACAAGCTCCTCTTTCCACTTCATCCAAAATCCGGAGCTTTGTTTGGAGATTAATACTAGTTTGCCCATTTTGTGTAAGAAACACTCCAAATTATGTAGGACTAATGATGAACAGATCCTTTCCTTCACGACAAGAGGAAGACCTCCAACCTGAATAATAGTCGTGAACTCACTGAAAGTTCTCTAACAGACTTGATAACTTCAATTTTGCTTATCATAATCCGTAGTAAATATTTTCCCATCCGTTGTTTTTATCTGACGCGCAGCAGGATATCTGATGCCTTTTATTAAAATCTTCTCCTATTAATTTTGGGGAGTGTCTGAGAAGAGTCAAGGCATTCGTATTGTAAAAGGTAGTGATAAAAATTGTCAACAAACTTCAAGTGTTTTGAACACTTCAAGGATGTTTTTGAGTTAGTTATTGTAGTTTGGTAGTATCATGTTCTCTTAAGATTGCAGTACCTCATAAGCTGGCATGAGATAGTCTTGAGCCCTTTCAAAGAACAGTAAGCGAAATACTACTGATAAAAATAGGAATGCTGTATCATATAGCACTTTGCGGTATAGGATACATTTTTTACCATCACTTCCAGGTTATCACTCTTCGATACCACTTGGACCATCCGCAATAAATGGCGATCATCAACCAAATAGCTTTCGTAAAAAATCTTAGCACATCACTGGAAATGGACGGTTTGCATTAAGCAACAAATCCTCAGTGCAGGACTGAGATATTTGTTCGAGTTTCGTACTAACCAATTTTTGTGTTAAACGAATAAAACTCCATAAGACGCAATGTATCCATGCTGGGACCGCAATTTGGGTTCGTGTTATAGCAAAATTCGTGTTAAGTGAGAACATGTTAACAAGGTTTTACTGTATCTGTTTTAGCGATCAATTCCTTGCGGTATGTCGATGCCTCTCTGAGATCACGCTTCTTTTTTTACTGGAATCTCGTCTTCTACTTCGTCATAAAATTCTGAATCGATGAATTTTTCGAAAAGCTTCTGTCCATAATATAATTTTCTTGCCTGGAGTGATTTCCACCCAAGTGCTTCTATCTAGTATGATTTGGGCAGTAATAGGTGGCAAGAGCCCCACTATCAGTTTTTCAGTCGCAAACTCAAACAATAACGAAGACATTGTTACAGCATACTTGTAGATAAATGGAATTACAAGAAGAAATTAACTGGATCGTCGGTACAACTTTGCTAATATGAAACATAGTTCAGCAGTTATTACTTGCGAATTGTCTCAATGGGAAGAAAAACTCATGGAATTTTACCAGTGGACCAATTTTAGAGAAGTGCCCCGCTTGACCATCACCGATTTCAAGGAAATTTTGTGTGGACATAAAATCTTATTCTCTATGAACATTTGCCAAGTTTTACATCCATCGATAGAATATTTGCTGAGATATAGTCATTTGTTTGACCCCCTACCACAGCCTTCCACAGTTAGACATCGACTTTTAGCAACTTTTAACGTTATCTCAGGCAGTATTACGTTGAGCAAAACATTACTTGGTATTCCTATACAACCTTTGTTGCTCTATAACACAAAACAATAAGAAAACTTTTATGAGCGAATTCCACGAAGAAGATTTGAAACGAAATCGGCCCAAAAAATAATAGCTTGAAAAAAATTTAAAATTTGGCATTTTATATCTATTGAAATAAACATAAAATAAACACGAAACTTTGTGCCTTGTAACTACTCTATACAAAGTGTTTGAATAAAAAGTTTCNAAGAAGATTTGAAACGAAATCGGCCCAAAAAATAATAGCTTGAAAAAAATTTAAAATTTGGCATTTTATATCTATTGAAATAAACATAAAATAAACACGAAACTTTGTGCCTTGTAACTACTCTATACAAAGTGTTTGAATAAAAAGTTTCGTTTTCTTAATGCCATCCGTTAGTAAAAGAATTCAGTGTAAATGTTGCAATTTTCGTTACGATGCCAAAAACGGCAATTTTAGTTCAGATTTACAAAACAAGACCATCTTGCAACTCTTCTAATTCTCTTTATAAGGAAAAGCATACTTTTATCCCTATAAAAACCTAATTCTGGTTTTTCATCGCAGGCATATAAGGCCCGAGATATTGAACCAAAGATGAAGTTACTTCTGCCCAAAATATGTGGCATGAAAAAGTATTTAAATTTTGGCATTTTATATCTCTGCAAATAATCATTTCATCAATGCGAAACCTTGCGCCTTATAACTACTTAATACAAAGTGTTTTAATAAAAAGTTTCATCATTCTAATGCTTTCTGTTAGTTTATAGATTGAATGTAAATATTATGAATTTCGTGTGATGCCAAAATAGGGTATATTCAGCTCACATTTACACAAAAAGAACCTCTCAAAAACTTTTTCAAATTACTTTTAAAAGAAAGAACATGCTTTTATCCCTCTAAAAACCTAATTCTGGTTTTTTATCACAGGCATATAATCCGTAAAAATAGGTAGGAATGTTATGATCTTTCAGTGTTGCAACATGTTCCATTGAAGGAGTTTTTAAGAGTATCTTATGTTACCCGCAATTTTTGAGTTTTTTTTTTGTTCATGACTGTACAGTAATGAATTAATGGATTTTGATGAGAATAACTTTTTGTTTATCAGTTTGGACTCTTATGATTAAATTTCTCAGAACCAGAAGTTGCAACTCTTGCAGACTTGCTCATTAACTTTAGACATATTTCATTTGAAGGAAATTCCATAAAGATTCACATTCTTATTTTTGATTGTAGACTTCGGCTTCGTACTCTGATTAGAAAATTTTTGTTTTCGATAAATTGCCAAATTCATAAACGGGCACTTCAGCTAGTTATTTTATATAATTTACATTTCTGTTTACAGATTTAAAAAGTGCTTCGACAGCTTAGGTCATTTTGCACGTAGGCTCCCACCGGGAATCGAACCCGTGATCGCTTTCGCCGAAGTCAAACACGTTGCCCACTTGGCTATTTGGGAGCCCTTAAAGATTTATTAAAATGTTAAAGGAACATTTGTTTAAAATATTAATTGTTTTTCAATAGAAAATTCTTTTACTGTGACAAGCTTAACTGGGCCTAAATGTTCTAGTCCCAATCAGGAGTGCAATAAGAATTTTTGCTTGGGGGGGGACTGAACTTTAGGATTTTAACCAATAATCTCTTGAACCCCTTCCAATTTGCGATGCGATGTGAAATAATTGAATCTTATCATAGGAAAGCATTGCTAACAAAGATATATTATAAGCATACAAATATTTGTTAATGATACCCTTGAGAATTTGGTTCTGAATGAAATATTTGTAGAAGTTTGGGGGGGGGGCATAAGCCCACCTGGCATACCTGTTCCCAATGTGTCTCACTTAAGAGGAATGGGCTATAAAGCTTTTACAAAGTAACCTAATGCTGTTTTGATTTATATGCAAGTAAAATGTGTTGTACTAGATGAATATAAGAATGATGCATCATTCACATTGAGGTGATACATTGTTAGTGATACATCATTATTGATGGTTCACCAGTGGTGTTCACACATGAACGACATGATTTGGGTGATAAATATGTGGCAAGGGCTAATTTCAGTTCTTAAGTTACTGAGGAAATCTCGAAAAACTTAGCTAATGAATTTGGAGTCGTTATTGAGGAGTAAAATTCTCTGGATATACATGGAATAAACTCAATGGATATACTACCATAATTAAACACACAGCCTATCTATCTATCAAAAAACTTAGAGGATTTTATTTGTACAGAATATGAATTTAATATTTTCTCAGAAATTTCCTTGCTTGAAGATTTTTTCTACAGAATTACTACGAAAAGTAGCTGACTACCTTTCACATTGCATTTTGCAGAAAACTCTCCGTACTTCCATAGATTTCCCCAAGTCATTTGTCTCCAAAATTTTTTACAGAAAAATTGGTAACATTGGTGATAATTGGATGAAAAGAGGCTGATTTTGATGCTTGAAAACGCATTTCTTGAGATACAGATTCAAATACATCAGTTCAAAGAAAACTGCAACTAATTTCTAATTTTCTTGAAAGTATCACTTTCTTATTATTTCTAAGTTTATGGTAATATTTGATATTAATTGAATCACAGCATACTGTTCAAAATTTCTTTTACTGTAGAATGAAAGCTTTCAAAGTGAATCATCACCTACTTTCTTTCTCTATGCAAAAGCATGCACAGTTTTTCCGTAAGAAATACATGTGGCCATAATATTAACATTCTGTTTCCAAGATGTTGGGCTGAGTATATAAAATAAGACAAGAAGGGGTGATCTTGGGAATCTCAACTCTGGCCAGACCAAGTCAGGGAAGGCAAGTGTCGGTGAGTGAGAAGGAAGAAGCTAAGGGGAACACCAATGCCATCTAGCAGAGATAAGACGAAAAAAACATCCCATAAGGTTACCCCTCTATAAGATTACTCTATTATACTATTTTTTTTTTCTACTAACAAATAATATCCTGAAATACTCTTACTAAAAATATCTCATTCAAACACGTCAGGTTTGTGTAACGCGAATTACACGAAAATTTCAGGATACGTTCCTGAAACAGCATGAAGAAAGTAAAAATAGAAAATTAAAAGGGAGGGTTTCAAGCAGCAGTGTTAAAATTTATAAGCAGTGGATTCTTACAGGAGATTTTAATATTAGTCTGGAAACGAACCCAAGACCATATTGAATAAATATTTGCTGTTTGCGTTACAAAAACATTTCTAATGACAATATCTCAATTATCAATTATAATATTTATATCAAATAAATTATAATCCGCACAAAGCATACTTTATGGAAGAAATTGAGTATTTGGGCCTTCTGGGATCGAAATTCCCTGTATATGTTTCATATCCTCAATTTTTTTTCTTCAGTGTTTCCCGTTGGTACTGATACCACATAAAAGGGCCAATTCAAAGACACTTGTAGTTCAGGCTGAGATTCCATAACCTACGTGTAGTAGTACAATATATACTGGAGTACCTACCTAACGTGTATTTAACATGTGTAACGTGAATAAATTTTGTACGAGAAAGGTAAAGAATGTCTCGGAGGTAAGAAGATAAAATTAAATAGCAGAAAAATTATATTGTTTGTGAAAAAAAAATGGGATAAACATATTTCTAGATGGAAAATTTCGCTATATCTATGGCAATGCACGTGTCGCATGGTTGCCTAACTTCGAATTTAAGTTGCAAATTTTGCATAAACCAATTTGCATTGAGTTGAACGGCCGGACACCTGTCTGTTAGTTTTGTGCAAGGAAGGTATCCTGAAATTTTCGTGTAATTCGCGTTACACAAACCTGACGAGTTCCTTGTAAGAAAAAAGCACACTGTGATTTGCCAAGTTTTACTGTTAAGTAATGAATGGTTCTCAATATAATATTCATGATTTATAAGCAGGAAATCATCGATAGAAGTTTGTGCTGTTTATTCAGACACCCTTCATTGTTTGTATTTTCTTGCTTTAGGTACTTGCTCATAAGCTTCTCACATATATTCCTTTCATTCATTCTCTCAGGTGGTTTTCATACTCTGATTTAATTTTGAATTTAATATCACGTATAATTGGTTTGATTATATATGAAAAACCTGCCACCCTAGTTCCAGATCTTGCCTCTTGGTTATTCTAAATTTTCTATCACATATTCACTTTTGTAAATAATATCTTTTTTTTTTGCTTGAATTCTTGAAATAAAGATGCCAGGTTTGGAATTTCAATGTACGAAGTTAAGTCTAATGCCTATGTTCTTATGTCACTGTATTTCATATGTTGTAATGATAATTGTTATTATACATTTATATTTTCCTTTGTTATTGAAGTTTATAAAAAGGAGTTGAACTAAATATTGTATTTTAAATTATATCTTGTAACTCTTCCAAAAATTTTTAAATTCTTGTATATTTTTATTTTATTAAAGAACAGGGGAGTGCTTTCTTGCCTCTAGTAACTGAATTACCCATTCAGGGGCACTGACTAACAAGGGTTATATGTACATTCATACAAACATACAGATTCTATACATGCCCGACCTAACAGAAATATTGCCCATGTCCAGGTTTAAAAGTAGAGAAAAAAGTCTTAATATTACCTACATTTTACCATATTATTCCTCACTGTTAGATGGCAGGCTACAAGACTCTATGAGAGGTTGTCTTCCCATAAAATTGTTCTCTATGAGCAACGTGGGCGTGGTGGTGATGAATTTGAACATACTTTGAGAAACTTTTATGAAGCAGTTGAGACGACCTCTGAAGCAGATGGTTCATCCCCAACTGGACCTCTTCTTCTTGCTGTATGCAGAGGAAAAGTCAGTGAAGGTCTTGATTTTGCGGACAATAATGCAAGGGCTGTGATTAGTGTAAGTAATTGGGAAATTTTCATACTGTTTTTGTTTTTAAATTGCCACTAAAAGATTACTTTTCCTTTGGAAATTAGGTTGGTATTCCATATCCTAATTTTAAAGATACACAAGTGGAGCTGAAACGCCGTTTTAATGATACCCACTGTATCAATAGGGGCCTACTCAATGGCAGTGAATGGTATGAGATTCAGGCATATCGGTGAGTACAAATGGAAACTCTTAAACAACTTGTAGGCTGACCTCTAAAGCCATATTTAAGGCAACAGTAGAACCTTGCTAATTCTATAAGGAACAATTCAAAATATCATCTAACAATGGAGACTATTTTGATGGGAAGAAGCGAATCCAAGTAAATGCACACTAACTTTACAAATTTGATATGCTGGTCACAAGAAAAAGGTAGGGGTGACTTTGCGCAAGATGGTGCGCACCCAGGAAAAAGTGAGCAAAGTCTCCCGAATGGCTTGGAGAAATGTTCTGCCGGGATAGCTCAATGGACAGAGCACCCGACCGGCAATTGGGAGACCCGGGTTCGAGTCCCGGTCCCGTCAGACTTTTTTCAAGTCCATTCTTCCTTGGGATGCAGATCACAAATCTAGAGTACAAAATACAAATCATAGAGTGTTTGTCCCCTGGGCAGAGTTGTTTCTAGTATCAAAAGTAATTATATACAATTATATAGCTTGTGGTTTTAAAAATGTTCATCAGACTTTTCATCACTTTCAGATTGGGCTGTATTATTTGGGAAATTAGTTGAATTATAATGCATATTAGACTATGCAAACACCTTTTACTCATGACTGCAACACACTTTATTTTCTGTTTTTATTTTATTTTGAAGTATTATGGTAGAAAACGTATGAATGACTGGATATAACTTTTTTAAATAGCGTTGGTATCTTTAAGAAATAGAAATTATGTATATGTAAGTATAGTAAGTTACTTCAAAACCTTCTACCATTGTAGCAGTTGACTCACTTAAAAGACAATTTAGCAGTTTCATTCAAAAGAATGTACTAGATAAAAAATAAATATTTACTAATCTTTTCAACGAATGTTACTTTTTCTAAGCCATGCATCTGTTGGTATTTTGATTTTGAAAAAATGTCAGATAATAATTTTAATATATAACACAGCTGCACTGAGAGATAATGAAATTCTTATATATTATATGATAATAATGTTACATTATTCTTTTCTTTTACCATACTCTTGTATGAAATATAAATTGTTGAGTGAAAGTCTTAAGACTTAATTGTTAATTAATGTAACTAATTAATTCAATGTTTTTTGTTTCAGGGCATTAAATCAAGCCCTTGGACGCTGTATTCGCCATCGCAATGACTGGGGCGCTATCATTCTAATTGATGATAGATTCTCAAAGAACAAACGTTTTGTTCAGGGGTTATCAAAGTGGATTAAAAATATGGTAATAAAATTCCCTGTATATGTTTCATATCCTCAATTTTCATGCAAAGTAGAATTAGTTTATATGATTTTGATATTTAAAATTTCACTAAGTAGATATAGATAGGAATAAATATTTATTATTGAATATTTATATAATAAATATTGAATATTATATATTGAAAACAAATTTCATGTCAGCTACATTTTTTAAAAAGGCATCCAGGTTTGTTACCTTTGCAAGATAATATCTGCTCCTCTAAGCTGAGCACTCTTGAAGATGTAAAAGTTCTAATCCACTGTTTCACTCTTTTGAATTCTTTTCAGTAGTACTGCAGAGCATTTACTTCTTAGAATAATCAGCAATTTCCTAGTGTGAGTTAATATCCAAGCACATTTTACTGCTATAATTTAACAAAACAAATATTTTTTGTTTGTTATATACTCCGAAACTATTATATTAGAAATTACTTTAAAATAATTACTTTGAAATGCTTATCAAAACAAAATGTTATAATTTTCAAATATAGTAATAACAGTAAATATAATAACGTTTAATATTTTTGAAGGACACAACAAATATTTATTTAGCAAAAGCTGGTAATTAGATGAAATCGAACTTGAATAAAGCTTGATTCTCTGTAGTCTGGCTGAAAAGGATTCAAAGAGTAAGTAAAAGAACTCTTGAAAGTTCTGCCTACACTGATACAATTTCATCATTTCATGATGATATAAAGACAATATCTGTTTTTAACTTGGAAATTTTTCCTGTTTTCTTAACTTGGCTCCAGATTAAAATGTTTTCCTTCAGTGTCTATTTTGATTATTGATTTTAGTGTGCTTATCAAATTTTTGTTTAAAGTTAAATATCTCGGGAAGTAATTGGCTGAATCAAAAGAGAATCTATATGCAAGTATTCTTAACAATCAATATATAACTATCAGTATAATGTTTCTTATCAGAATAATACATGTTAAGAATTTATATAAAAGAAAAGGAAACATCCTATTACGAATATAAAGAGAGATTACTTATCATAATTAGTTAAAAGTTAAAGGTAACATACCATGCTATATAAATTTTACTATAAAATAACCTATTACAATATTATTTAATGTAGTTTATTTGGTGGGATATTTAAAAAAAAATGAGTAGTACTAGAAGGCTGAATGATGAGTTAGGAGTACTAGAAGGCTGAACTGAGCTGAGTTTTTCAGAATTAAAATCAATGGATTTAGCCATAACTTTGCAAAAATTCATAACAGTAAAGGTGGAAATAACGTTTTCCAAGTTACACAGAAAATTTTCCCTATATAACCTTTACCTATTCAGAATTATTTAATGAGAAAGACTTGAACAGAGAGATCTTACCTACAATGAGTTTCTGTGTGTATTTTTTCCTAGTATAATAATGGTACTTTGTAACAAGATTGGATTGTGACAAGAATGATGTCTGAATGTAACAAAGAGGCTGATCATACATGTATATGAATGTTTATGAAATAACATTGTTTTCTTTTTGAGATACCTCTCCTTTTTCAAAATTTTGATTTGTTTTGTACAACATTTCGTGATCAACATTTCCTGTATCTCTTTGTCTGAATATTTCTAAAAAATATATTTATGATATTTACTTCAATATCTGTTTTAGTAAATATAATCAATCAATATCTGTTTTAGTAAATTAGAAGAACTTGAATCATAATACAGTAATATGTTGTTTTCTTACAGTTAAACCATTATCCAACTTGGAAGAATATGTATGATGGCCTCAATCAGTTCATGCAGAAGCAGAAGAAATCTGTTGGGGAATTTTGACCATGAACTTTTTTTTGTACATTTTTTTTATCAACCTTGTGAAACAGGATTAAATTATTTTCACCAACCTGCTTTTATAATCTCCAATAAATGTTAGATTTTTTATTGCTATCCCTCATATAATGGTCTATAGTTAACTAAGAAGATTTTATTTATTATTAATACGATAGCATTTAGTTATCAAATATAAATGCAACTTTTAGTAAAAGATATCCTTTGAAAATATTAAATGTACTCGATGAAAGTTTTAAAGTACAGTCCTCTGCTAAAAAAGTTAATACCCTCTCGTAATTTCATAGTTTTTCAGTTTAGCGGAAATACTAAGATTAAGGATACAAAAATCGAGATAAGGGTTCTGCGGTATATCCCTTCAAGCCTGGATGAGGTTTTTAAATGTTCGCAACTGTGTGAGTATTTGTGGCTTTAGCCTTTAAAAAAATCATAACTATTCAGAATACTCATCGATTTTTCTAATTTTTTCAGTATACATTTTTAAAACTTTATATTTTAAGGCTATAATTTTTATTTTCAATTCACCTATGAAACTTGCAATTGACACGCAGATTAAAAGTGTCATGCGCAATTCATTTTCAATGATCCATTGTCCGTATACCTTCCAAAAATTAATGCATAAAGAAACTCTTTTTCCTCTTACGATTCATGTGAACGTCTCTTCTCTCTCGCCCTGACCATCGCTAGTGTAAACAAAGCTCTCGAACGAACGAGATAACACAGAAAACAAAGGCCCTCTGTTAGGGAAGCAAAAGACGCTCCGTTATTGCATCCTAACGATAGGGATATGGTATCATATCTTGGTTATACTCCATTTAACTCTTTAGAGCATGCGAGTTCTTACAATAGACGAAAAAAGATTTCCAGGTCCGTATTGGAATCATACATTCTCATTTCACGACAAATTGGACGTATAAAACTAATTCAAAAACGCAAAGTCCTATGTTTTGTCTGTTGCCCACAGAACATAAATTCTTGAAAATATTCAAATTAGCATTTATCATTTACATTT
>KZ308218.1:1419945-1439292 GCA_000376725.2 Ladona fulva | reverse complement strand
ATCAAAGTAATTAAATTTGGACAATTGAGAAGTCAATAAATTAGAAAATAGTTTATAACTTTATCTATTTATCCATCTGAAAATTGACCATTTATCATTTTAAGATTTTAAAACTATTTTCAATTAGAAGGGAATATGTTTATTTTGATAGGTAAGAGTGATAGTTTTGTTAAATAATTAATTAAAGGAATAGAGTCCTTATGTGTGACTATTATGTAATTATGAAATATGAGTATGGTTCATCTCCTATTATTCCCTGAGTTCTATGAACCATCTCCTAGTAGTAGTATAGTAGTATTGTTAAAAGTGCTTTGACAGCTTAGGTCATTTCGCACGTAGGCCCCCATCAGGAATCGAACCCGGGACTGCTTTCACCGAAGTCGAATGTGTTGCCCACTTGGCTATCCGGGAGCCCCAAACCATCTCCTATATTCTTTCATATGTATTGTTAATTTATTACTCCTAAGCACTCCAAAAACGTTTAGGAGCTCTGACAAGGAAAACTATGTCATACCTGAGGAAATTAAAACTAGATATTTTCAGGTATTACCATTTTTCATTACATTCTTAATGACCTGGGATTTTATTAGAGTTCTTCATTTACATAATGCCTTTTAGCATGGCATCATAATGAAGAAACAATAGTATAAATGTTTAAATTAACAAGCAAACATGATACAATCTATTCTTACAACATTTACATAATATCTGTAAACAAGAGAAAAAATTACATTATTTCACAAAATATGATTATTATAAAATGAAAAATATCTCCGAAGGATAAACAAAAAAGAGGCAGTCATAAATAAAACAGATGCCCAGACATGTATTCAAATCTTACAAATTCGTTCAAATCGGCGGAGCATATTTCGTGGCCTCTCCTTGTTAGTCATGCAGATATTTTTACTTTAGTGAACCCATAGCTTTTAAGGCACTTCCCTTTACATAAAAAGTATTTTGCTTCCTCTGTATAAAATGGTAAACATTTATGGAAGATTTTAAACCAATGGTCAATGAAAAGAGTTAGAATAAAAATGTTCAAATAATGACAATAACACAAATTGATGATATTTGTACTATTCGTACTCAAAAACAGAGTAGATATAGTTTTTCATTAAATAATTTGTAATTGGTGTTAAAATTTGGGGAAATATTTTTTCAGGCTTACATTCTCCATATGATGAAACCAGAGAGGAGAATGTACCAAATGAAAATATACATGAAAGTACAGAAGATTATAAGGAAATTAAGAAAACCACAAGCATATCAGCTAAGAATACTTTTTTATTATCTTTGGACATTTTTGCCGTACTCAGTCAAATATCTGGACTTCTTGTATGGCCAATAGTTTATGGAGGCAAAAATTGGCAACTATTAACCCTACCCTGTGCATTAATTTTCATATCTGCTAGCTGGTGGGAAAATTATGCATCAAGTCATTCTGATTTTAGTAAGTTATGTATATTATTTTAGTTTTATTTTAAGATGAGCTATTTCAACTTGAGGGAAACATTTTTCCTTTTAAATAGATAAAAGTATGTTTTGTGGTGTAGAAAAAATGTAAAGGAAATGAAATATGATCTAAAATTTCATTCTATTTAAAGGCATTATACGATCTATCAGCAAAATTAAGGTCAAAATCAATAAATCACGCTACTTCATCTATACCATTATTTCTGTTTGGAAGATAATCGTTTTTTTATGTATGAGCATACTCTGTTGGCATTTAAATGGACTAAATATTTATGAACTCTTCAGCAGAATCCCTGAAATATTTTCACCATACAAAGTGACATTTTCAGAGGTTTGTATGACAAAATGAAACCTATTTGTAGCATGTAAACCTCTCCATAAGAATAGTATCAATGGTTAAAAGGATTACCATATTTCAAAATCATTGCATATATGTTACAAAAATAATTTTTGATGTACATGACTTCACTTGTGATTAATAACTGATAATTTTATCGATTTTTAGTGAGAAGAATATTTGATAAAAATAACCTAATAAAAATTAATTTATTCAATAGTCTCTTGCAGAAAATATTTCCAGGAGTGAATATGTAACAGATATATCAAATGATACAAATTTTGGAAAAGATATACAACTGGAAACATCTCATCAGATTTTGATATATTGTCTTGCTATTCAGCTTCTTTCAGGTTATGTATGCCATGCGTTTGGTAAGTCCAAAAGTTATTTTTTTACAAACAGTTATAGCTAGGAGATCAGAAAAATTTGAATGAATTTAGACATGAAATCAAACCTGAAACTTTGAAATTTCAGCTCACTACTCATTTGTCTTATTTTATTTGCATTTCAGGAAAATTTGCTTGCAAAGTTTGCATGCAAATATTTAGTTTTGCATTTCCTCTTACTTTGGCAGTACCAATGACTGTTACAGTTTTGATTATAATTTGCATGAAACACTCTGAAAATCCTTGTTACTTCAATGAAATTTTATCTACACACCTATTTTTCAAATCCCCTTCAACATACGACTTTCATCATCTCATGTTTGAAATGGTAAAAGACCATTTGCTTAATATTTTCATTTAATTTTAAATAAATTATTTTTATAAGTTTCATGATTATTAGTAGCCATAGTTATTTGAATGTTAAAATTCAACTTTTTCAAGATATATAATTTGTCTTTGTAATGTTCTGGAAAGCATGTGTGGTTATGGGCGCCATGGTTTATCTCTCAAATATGGATTACCCGTCATATATGGACACCAAAATTTCACCGTGTTGCTCCCACTGAGGAACTTTTTGTGAATTCTTCATATTCTGCTGCTTTGGTTGACCCATCAATTATTGCAAGCAGGAGAAAAGCTGATGAAGCACATGAAGAGGTCAAGGTAACATTGTAAAAATGCAACTAATAACATGACAAGGTAGCACATTAGAGACTTTTCAACTTAATTGAAAAATAAATTCTATTCATTTCAAGGATTCTAACAGCCATTGTAACTACTATGGAGATGTAAATTTGAACACAGATTCTTTGGAAAACAAGTCATCTGATTGTACAACTCAAATATATGTATGTGCCACACTGTGGCATGAAAGAGAAGATGAAATGAAGAATTTATTGAAATCTATCTTCTATTTGGATTCAGATCAAAGTGCAAGAGAAACTGCACAGATTTATTTTAAGGTGAAAGATCCTGACTACTATAAACTTGAAGGTAAATATATATTTTAATAATAAAAATAAGATCATAAAATTTCATAATTACATAGATCAACCATTATATAATTTTCACATTGTAGCAGTTAAGTAGCCATCACCAACAAGAAGCAAAATTTTTCTATTAGGGAAACAGTTTCACTAAGATAACATAAGGCAGTGTAACCAACAGACATTTCAGTTCCAAAATTTTGCAGCAGCCATTTTTGTAGCACTTTAGTTCAAATGTAATCTGCCATCTTTTTTCTAAGGTGAATTTTATTATTAATTTAGTATGATATTCTGATTGATATGATCATATTGATTCATATCTTGATCCTGAAAGAAAAATAATGGCTTATAAGCTTTATTTACTTTAACAACATTTTTTATAATGTGAAGCAAAAAAATATTGATATGCTCTTAATCTCCAATACATAAGATTGGGAAGTAACATTTTCTGTACTCCAAAACCACTGGTTTTACAAGACAAAAACAATGCAATCAATACTTTAAAAAGGCCTGTAAACTTGATTCATCATTCAGATCAAAATGAAATGAAATATTATCACATATTATCAGGCCTCTAGATAGTGGTTATAATTACTATTCCTAACAAATTTCTGCTGTAAAGATCATATAAATCTGACACTCTGCTACTTACAAATAATTTCTTTATTCCAACAGTCAATATCTTTTTTGATGATGCATTTGAGCTGGATGATGATGAACATGAAGCAGTGAATGTGTTTGTGAAAATTTTTGTTGACACAATTAGTTTAGCAGCAAGTGAAGTGCATGAGCAAGTAGTCAAACTAAGACCACCTCTGAAATGTTCCACACCATATGGAGGCCGTCTAGTTTGGACTCTACCAGGGAAAAACAAGATGATAGTTCATCTGAAGGATAAGACTAAAATTAAAATTAGAAAACGTTGGAGTCTGGTGACTTTCCTCAGCAAAAATAATTGTTTTGCAGGCAATCAAATACCATTTAACTATGCCTCAAACTTAGTATAATTAGTAGCATGTTGCCCTTGGTGGAAGTAGACTTAGGTTCCATCCTGGTGGGAGCCTAATTTTCCCAATAAAGGTCGGTAATTGGAACAGCATCTAACAATAAAAATTAATGGCAGAACTGAATTCATCTTGATCACTATTCATCACCATTAAAATCATCAGACAACTCTGTATATAGCGTTGAATCGATTTCTTCGCAATTATCCTAACTCCCTGGATAATATCCTATACGCTCTAGATTCTAGGGTTAGAGGGACGAATAACTCACAACACCGCCTTTCCGTTAGCAAATCAAAGCCAAACTGACTCCTAACGCTTTATTCTCCTAATACCATACAAAAACCATGAGGGCAGCACTTTACAGGGTGCCTTACAAACTGTTATATTTCACTGCCAACTTAACATATAGTGAGAATGATTAAATTAAGAATGTTTAGAGATTAGATCTGCTAGGTCAAAGGACCTAATGTCTTTAACATCTCATCCATTTAATATGTCTTCCTTACTCAGAAAAATACTGTATAATTTTAGTATTTATACAATCGACTTCCTTAAGTAAGGTGATGTAATTTTTGCAGCCCATACTGCTTCATTCAAAAACACAATTAAATAGGGATAAAGGTTAATTAAATAAATCTAGACTTTTCTTTGTTTTCATTTGTAGGTCATGAATACATACTATATTCTTGGTTATCAGTTGCTTTGTTCAAATATTGACGTGGCCAAAAAGGAAAAGCAAGCTGAAAACACTTACATACTTGCCTTGGACGGAGATGTCAGTTTTAAGCCTAAAGCATTGCAATTGCTCATTGATCGTATGAAGAAAAACACTAGAGTAGGAGCTGTATGTGGTCGCATTCATCCTCTTGGATCAGGTTAGTCAAATCTTCTCAGATAACCAATTTTGTTGTCAAAAGATTCTCTGAGAATTCTTTTCTCAGAGAAAAGATGGTTTTATGGCAGCAGAGTAGTTAACATGCTAGATTTAAAAACATCTACCAGGTCCCAAAAAAATTTACTTCAGTTTGTTTTGGAATAAACTCAGTTTATGATTCTCCACAGCAGAGTTTTTCAACTTTTCTTGTCTCAAGTCCCACTTTCCTTTCCTTAAGATAGCAAAGTATCACCAAAGCACAAAGAATTTGTTTTTTTAATTGATATAATTTAATATTTTATGGCTTTTTTGATAATGAATGGCAGGGACACTATTGGAGGATTTATTTTAATTAAGTAAAATACAGAAAATTATAATTTTAAAATAAACAACTCAAAATTATATCAGCCCACACAAGTTTCATTATACAGTCTGGTTCCACCATTGGTATGCATCCCACTAGTTATGAAGCTCTGCTTTACAGGATTTAGTCTTACTACTTTACAGAATAGTATGACTAAAGAAAGACATGAAGTTAGTATTAAATTAAACAATGGAAATAACAGAATAGACTGAAGAACAAATAATCCTGAATGGGCCTATTATATGTTTGTTTGTTCTACTGGTGTGCAGAGAAAGAGAGTGGCAATGGGGTATCATCCGCAGGTATCCTCCTAGGTCAGGGCATCAATTAGAGAGGGAAGTAACACAAACATTTTTAAATTACAGCTGTAAATAAATAATAAATAAAATTTAAAATAAATCAATTTTCAAGTAAGTAAATAATACAGTGAGATTTGTTGCCAACAACACTCTTATACAGGATAATGTAAAATATGTAAGATACATCCAAGATGTAAGATCACAGGATGACCTGGATATTATTTCTTAACCATGTGCCTCATAAACTGCCCAGAACCGCCTGTACTTTAACCCCTTACCCGGGGTAAGCACGGGTGGTTTTGGGCTGTTTATGAGGGAAAGGGTTAAGGTTAGAAGACTGACAGCCTGGGTTTAACATAGAAAAATGCACAGAAATGGCCATTGCTAACTGTAATTTCTAAATTGTGTTTGTTATAGAGTATGAACTCTAATGCATATCCTAGAATTTGTTATTATATGCTAATAACATTGGTAGATCATGAGAAAGTCATGGCAATGCTCTTCTTTATCCCTTAAATTTGATGTCTAAATATTTAGCCATCAACCTTTTCCCTGAGAGCTCAATTTCTATAACAGGACTTTTTTCCTCATTTATAAGTAATTAACTCCTCCTATTTAGCATTTTACGTAGAATGTTTATGATGGCTTGTCACCAAATTGTCTTCAATTATTATTAGTAACCCCCAAATATTCATAGGCACAGTAATAAGTTCATAAATTGACTTTTGAGATTATGGTTGTTGGCTAAATATTTGTCTGTCTAGAGTAAAGGGGGATGAAAACCTTTGAGTGTTAATAAGAAAAGAGCTTAAGTTTTTAGTTTTAATGCAGATGCCCAATATACAAGTCTACCAGGTAAATCTTCAACTTTTATTACTTTATGATTCTTGGTTACTAAATTGGCAATGTAATCATAATTTATTTTCCTTAATATCATTGGCACTCTCCTATTCCCTTTCTTCGCCTTGTCTTAGGTTAAATTAACAAACATTTTCCTTTAGCTGTCTAGCTTGGAGATCTTATTTGGGGATGAGGATATCTGTAGATGGTTACCTCAAGAGAGTACAATCTGTTGCTTTTGTAATAAATGTATTGCAGTGAATGTAGGAAGTGATCTCTGGTTACCTGTTGATCAATAGATAGGTCTACACCAAGTGATAGATTATCACCCACTTAGAAAACTGAAAAGCACATCCAAAATGATGACATAGTTTCCCATGGCAAATTCATTATTTCATTATTCACTTGCTACATTACCCTTAATTATTTCCTCTTCTTTCTTTCCCTAATCTTTTATTGCTTGCAGGTTTATGGTAGATTCTGACTTTCTTTCTCTGTCCTCCCATATTTATAAATCCCTAATTCTCTTCATATTCTCTACTCTCTACCTATTGTCTTTCCTTGCATTAGCTTCTCACCTCTCTAAAACTTAACCAGGTTTATTTGTATTTTATTTTAAATCTTAATTTGAATGAAAATTATATTCCTTGCATTGTCATTCCTCTCTATTAATTCTTGGCACTTTAATTTAATTAAATTTACGAAAATTAACAAACTGATGTTTTAGTGTGCTGCAAAGTTTGAATTGGTATCATGTAAATGTGCCATGAAGAATATAAGGTTGAAAAGGTTTGGCATAGGCTATAATTGGCTTCTAACAATCCTTTCAGAATCTATATAATAAAGTAAAAAATTAATAAGTTATCTGAGATACTTTAAAGTTAAGGTAGATATTTGAATAATGGAAAATGTTAATAAATCACCAAGAAATTTTTTTCCTTTAAAATGTGTGAACTAAAAAAAACTAGAACTTTTTTCCTCTGCAACTTCAGATTGAAGATTCATAACTAATAACTTCTCTGTAATTTATACACTACTATTTTGGTTTTATCATGAATTCATCATTCAGGAATCTTCTTTCTTCCAATTTCTATATTTGATAAAGCAGTTTATTTCAACTACAAGTCTTTCTCTCTAGATATGGTATCAAAAACTGGAGCAAGGATTCTATAGTTTGTTGAATTCTACTAATATTCCCTGTAATTTCTAAACCTTAAAGTAAGAAGAGGAAAACTTCATTTATGCAAGAGCATGGTAAAAACAAATACTGGAAAGCTGACACGTTTTGAATTATTTAACTTATAAAATTACATTAATAAAAATAAATTAGGATGTTTATCAAATGTAAAATATAATATCTTCTGGTATCTAAGTAAAGGCACAGCTTTTCAGGAGGTACAATGGAAGAGTAACTATACATATCATAATTAATTTTTAATAGCATCTTCTGCATATATTTAAGTAGTTTACAATGCAGTCAATATTTAATTTCTAAAATTATCAGCATAACTTATTAATAACATAAATAATTTGTCAAGTTATTTTTCTTAATAGGACCCATGGTTTGGTATCAGAGATTTGAATATGCTATAGCGCATTGGTTTCAAAAGGCCACAGAGAATGTTATAGGAAGTGTTCTTTGCAGTCCTGGATGCTTTTCCCTTTACCGTAGTGAGGCATTGCTTCAAGTGGCTAATGAATACACAACTAGACCTACTGAGGCCAAACATTACTTTCAGTTTGAACAAGGTTAGTTACTTTACATCCATGATTAATTCTAAGGGACTTAAATGAAATAGTCTTAAATATTTGTTGAATATAATCAGCTTAATTATAGTTAGATAATGGTTCTATTATAGATATATGGCCTTTTTATAACGGGTTTTCTTGTTGTCAAAATTTTGATTTCTGATAAAATGTTTACCAAACTTTCTACTTTTTTCATTTTCTACCATGTTCTGATAGATATCGCTGCTCTTACTAAGCTCAGCTGTTAGCCTATATTATTCTTTGATTTTTCCTGTTTTACCTCAAAGCTATTGCAGTAGTGGCTGAGTCATACTTTTTCTGAAGCATATCACTACAGTTTCCTTCCCTTTCTTAATATATAATTCATTAACTAATAGAAACTTATTTCAGATGAACAAATAAATCATAAGATAAAAATATTACCTTTAAACCAAATTTCATTGTTCATTGCCATTTAAATACATATTAAGAATTTAATGAATCATGAATGCTGATGCATTTCAAAAGTTTTATCAAATATCAGTGGCATAGCAAGACTGCTTCCCAGAGCAATTCCCAGAAATGTCAACCTTCTCAGTAGGCACAAAATATTTTGACAGTCTGACAGAAACATTATTTTGAAAATTAGTCATTCAGAAAGTATGTGCATGTGTCACTGCAAAGGATATACTGTCAAGGATGTACCAATTCCTCATAGCTATGCCAGTAAATGTAATTTATTTATGCTTAAATCAGAAAAAATACTTTACTTTTGAACTACTAAGTCACTAGTGATGGAGAATTGAACAGCATTAGCTTAACCCTTTAGCTGCAGGAAAGGTACTTGTACATTCCCCTAAGAGAACTGAGGGAAAAACGTATTTCTACGTTTGACCTGCTGTCTTCCCTGTTCTTGTCCTTTCTCAATTTTATGGCCCTGCCTCTCAATGAGACACCCAAAGGCACACTCTTCTCTATTGTTCTAGATTGGGAAAATCCAAGGGATTTAGTACCTCGGGGAAACCCAAATTTGGTAATGCATACCCTCTCTTATATTTTTCTTCGCTCTACTCCAGAGTTTTGGCTGCATTCTAGTGCGTTCTACACATGGAGTAAATGTGGTTCTACATGGTTATTTTCTTTGTGATTATCATCGTTTAAATAAGCATCGTTAATATAAATCAAGATACTATGGATAAAAGAAGCTACATTCCTCAATCTAAGAAGAATAAAATATCAGCAGAGGATGTTGTTCTGAAAATTTTGTTTAATTTCGATAGTGAGATCTGATCTGATACATCCAGTAGGTTGAGCGATAGTGAGCACACCACAATATTTAGAAATTTTTTAAAAGGATTTTCACTACCTTAAACAGTTTAGACAATTACAATGAAATGTTTTAAATTATTTCTTCAGTTCTTATTTTTTTTGCAAACCCTATTCTTTTTGAAAAAAATATTCTTCTTCGATTTACGAATAATGGATTTACGAAATTAGTAATAATTGATAAAAATCAAGATATCTGCAAAGTGTTTAGTATCAAAATGGTCAGCAAAGTGCAAGGAAAGTAAATTCAGGCTGCTTATTAAAAAAAATTTTCTTATTAATTATATTAAATATGATACCAACAATAATTTCTGAACAATAACCACTGACCGCACATAGGAAAAAGGTCAACCCGGATTATAAGAGATACCTTATATACCTGCTAGGACTTGTCTAGAACATTTTGTTTTTGAAGATTTTGTATTCTCTGTATCTTCTTGGTAGTAGATAAAAATAATGGATAAAGCCTAGGAAATTATCAAATGAATGCATTCCATATTTGAAGCGAAAGGAGGATGCATCTTTTATACCTTCATAAAATTTGATTAGGCATAGTTTTTCGCCAAAATCTCGTGAGACTGTTCGTCCTGAGAATCCTGTATACGTATGCAGCCCCTATTTTTATCCATTCTCGTGAACGGTTTGTCTGTAGAGTTATGCAGGAATACGGATTTTCAAATATCCCGACATTAAGCACATCTAGGCCTCGCCTTCTTCCCATCCCCAATGGGCTGTACCCCCTCCCCTATCACACTGTTGTCAGAGTGCACTGTAAAGTCCTCAGCACTGTTAGTTCCTAAATCTCCCGCTCTGGTACGTCGCGAGGTGTTGCGTTAATTTTGGCCAGCACTGTACCTTTCATTTGATAGGCTTTTTCCTGATTAGCTTAAAATAATTTACATGAACAGACTTAATCATTAATGAAATATGAAAGTTTTATTGAGTTTCATTCAGAGGTGAGTTTGATACATTCAATATTGTTGATATATATCAACAAAACTTGGAATATATTCAAATGTAATAAGTTACCATATTATTAGATGATTAAACACATATATTCAGATTATTATGCCTATTAAATAGATGTTTAAGGAAATGTAACATTATGTTTCTACTGCATGTCATCTTAGAGTAATAGCTCAAACCAGTTTCGAACACAAGCAGTGCTAAGCCTACCTATGCAAGATGGCTACACTGCAAACAGGCATAAACTACAAATGGAGGCCCAACATATACCCTCTACAGAATACAAGACTTAATAATCCGCCTCCAGAAATAACACTTGTACCCAGATGCCAAGGAACCTAGATGCAGCTCTGAATACAAGAGTTGTTTGCTCTAAAATTGTATAATTTCAATGCTACTCAAATAGATGGGAAGTTTTAATAGCCTATTATATTTGATCTTCAAATGGTTCTCTTTCATACAAGCTATTATCTTCAGCAATAAATAATTTGAAGGCAATGCAGTCAATATTTAATTTCTAAAATTATCAGCATAACTTATTAATAACATAAATAATTTGTCAAGTTATTTTTCTTAATAGGACCCATGGTTTGGTATCAGAGATTTGAATATGCTATAGCGCATTGGTTTCAAAAGGCCACAGAGAATGTTATAGGAAGTGTTCTTTGCAGTCCTGGATGCTTTTCCCTTTACCGTAGTGAGGCATTGCTTCAAGTGGCTAATGAATACACAACTAGACCTACTGAGGCCAAACATTACTTTCAGTTTGAACAAGGTTAGTTACTTTACATCCATGATTAATTCTAAGGGACTTAAATGAAATAGTCTTAAATATTNCAATAAATTTTCTCAAAAACTTAATGGCAACAGAAATAAGGAAAGAACATGTGGAAAGATATTACAAGAGAATGAGGGGTAAGAAAATATATTACATTAGAAGTATAATACAGGCTTTTCCACTGAATCTGAGTCCTTAGATATGAAGCTGGTTCAAGAAAACAGGCAAAATCTTTCATCTTGTTTTTTAATTATTATTATTATGAAAATTTCAGTTTAGTTTAATTTAGTTTTGAATAAATATAACTGTATCAACTTAATTTTTCTATAAGGGTTAATTTCAACTACTCAATTTTGTTTATGAGAGGAAGCTGAGAGTCAAAGAAATTATTAATAGACCAAACGAAAAAAAAGTAGCAGATACCAATTGCTTTTGCCTGATCAATCCAATTGATCAATCAGAAAATTCATAGACTTCATTCATATTTACCTCCATATGTATTTCACATGTCAATCTAACATATCCATCTTTATTTTCCTGACTTTAATCCTTCATTGTACCTCATTTTCTTATAGCTTATATTATGATCTTTAACTATTTGCACTCTTCAATTAGGTGAGGACCGTTGGTTGAGCACTCTTTTACTTCAAAAAGGATTTTTAATAGAATATTGTGCAGCCAGTGATGCTCATACCCATGTCCCAGAGACTTTCTATGAATTTTATAATCAGCGTACTAGATGGATTCCATCAACCATCATCAATACTGTGGATTTAATAACAAAATTCAAAAGGTTTGCCAGCATTCATGGCAATATTTCATCTCTTTACATTGGTTACCAGGTAAGTAAATATTTCAAATTAGAGAAAGTAGACATGATATTTCATAATTAGTGAGACTGCAATCAAGATATATGGCTTGAGTATTGAACATTAACTTGAGACAAGTTTCATAAGAAAGAAATTCTATAAAGATTCACATTCTAATTGTTGATTGTAGATTTTGGCTTTGAATTATGAGAACTTTGATTAAAGTTAAAATTGGTCTAAACTAAAATGCAAAATGTTATTTTCTTAACATACAATGATAATATTTGTACTTTTCCACCACGGTTTTACTCCAGCACGACCAGGTTTCGACATATTCACGTCATCATCAGGTGGCTCAGAAACTAAAACAGTAGCCTAAATATCCATAGAAGAATGAGGAGGGGAGGGGAGGGGAGGTTGTAAAAGGTAAGGATGTTGGGAAGGGCAAGGTACCAGAGATCCAAATGGGGAAAGAAGTCATTTGAGAGGTGGAGGCGAGGGTAATGGAAAAGTACAAATATTATCATTATATGTTATTGTGAAGATGGAATTCCACCAAATATTGCTTACTAAGATTAATTTTATGATGTCTCTGTTCCATCGGTCCCTTGGTCTTCTTCTTGGTCTCTTCACGTCTCTTGGAATCCAGTTCAGAACTGCTAATGTCCATCGGTAGTCGTTTCTCCTTGCAACATTGCCTGCCCACATCCATTTCAGTAATCTTACCTTATCTATGATGTCTGTCACTCCTGTTATCTTCCTAACCCAGGTGTTGCGTTTCCTGTCTCTTCTTGTGATTCCAAGCATACATCGTTCCATACATCTTTGTGTAGTCTGAAGTCGCTGGGTTATTGCTGCGTTTAACATCCATGTTTCACTTCCATATGTCAAAACTGGTAGGATGCATTGGTTGAAGACCTTTCTCTTCAAGACCATTGGCATTTTCGACTTCAGAATATGGGCGTTCCTTCCGAAGGCACTCCAGCCTAGTTTCATTCTTTGATTCACTTCATTAATCCTGTTTTTCTCTCCTGTCACAACCAGTTGTCCCAGGTAAGTGTACTCTAAACAAACATCAAGGGGTACCTCTTGTAGTAGGATTGGTACCTGTGCTGCAAAAGAATTGTACATTACCTTAGTTTTGGATAAGTTTATCCTGAGTCCTATTTTCTGCCCAGCCGCATTCAGTTCTTGAAGTCTTGATGCTAGATCTTCACCGTTGGTTGCAAAGAGTACTATGTCATCTGCGAAATGCAAATGACTGATGTGCTCTCCATTGATCCATAGGCCTCTTTCCTCCCAGTCTTAGGTTTTAAAGACTTCTTCCAGAACGGCTGTAAAAAGAATTGGTGAAAGGCAGTCGCCTTGTCTCACTCCCTTCTCAATCTGGAATTCCTCTGTTTCTTCATGTAGCATTACATAGGCTGTGGCGTCCTTGTAGATGCTGCATAAGAGTTGGATGTACTTGGTATCTATCCCTTGTTTCTCCAGTGCCTCCAGTGTGGAGTAGGTACTTACCGAGTCAAAGGCCTGGGCATAGTCCATGAAGCAGAGTACAAGTGGCATCTTGTATTTGTTCATTCTGCTGATAATTTCTTGTAGCGTGTGGATGTGGTCCATAGTGCTGAATCCCTTGCAAAATCCAGCTTGTTCTCTGGGCTGGGCAGCTGCCAGGACGTCTTCCGACGTGCAGCTATTACTCTCATGAACGTTTTGTAAATAAAAGGAAGGAGGCTGATGGGGCGGTAGTTCTTTAAATCTTCCTTACTTCCTTTCTTGTGCAAAAGGACAATCTTTGCATGGTTCCATTCCTTCGGAATTCTCCCTTGTCTAAGGCAATTAGTGAATAACTGCGCTAGGACAGGAGAAATTTCTGTAACACCAAGTTTCAGATATTCTGCTAAAACTCCATCAGCTCCTCCTGCCTTTCCATTCTTCATCTTCTTGATGGCCTCTGTTACTTCTTCTGGGAGTATAGAGGGGGGATTTCCTGAGTTTTGTGTTTCTTCTTTGTTTTCCTCTTCAACATTTTCTGTCTCCTTGTATAAGTTGGTGAAGTATTCTGTTACTGTCTTCAGTACTGCTTGTCTATTGGAAGTTGTTGTGCCATCTTCTTTTTTGATGACCAAGATTTGTTTCTTTTCCATTGCTAGGCGTTGTCTGACCCTCTTCATACTCTTGTTGCTCTCTATAGCCTCTTGCACAATTCTTTTGCAGCACAAGTACCAATCCTACTACAAGAGGTACCCCTTGATGTTTATTCAGAGTACACTTACTTGGGACAACTGGTTGCGACAGGAGAGAAAAACAGGATTAATTAAGAGAATTGAAGAATGAAACTAGGCAGGAATGCCTTCGGAAGAAACGCCCATATTCTGAAGTTGAAAATGCCAATGGTCTTGAAGAGAAAGGTTTTCAACCAATGCATTCTACCAGTTTTGACATATGGAAGTGAAACATGGATGTTAAATGCAGCAATAACCCAGCGACTTCAGACTACACAAAGATGTATGGAACGATATATGCTTGGAATCACAAGAAGAGACAGGAAATGCAACACTTGGGTTAGGAAGATAACAGTAGTGACAGACATCATAGATAAGGTAAGATTACTGAAATGGATGTGGGCAGGCCATGTTGCAAGGAGAAATGACAACCGATGGACATTAGCAGTTCTGAACTGGATTCCAAGAGACATGAAGAGACCAAGAAGAAGACCAAGGGACTGATGGAACAGAGGCATCATTCAGTATTTAGGGGTAACATGGCAAAGAGAGGCTCATAATAGAGAGAATTGGAAAGAGATTGGGGAGGCCTACATCCGGCGTTGGATTGAAAATTGCTGATGATGATGATATATATAAGGTCATCCCCTATCTTAACTAGCTTTTTTTGTAGTAGTTCATTATTATCCACTACTGTACATACATAGGTGTTCTAAACAGCCAGGACAAGCTCTGGGTGATAAATGGAGTACATCAAGCATCAGCATACTTGCAAGTTAGGGGACCTTCATTTAACTTTGCAGTGAGGTGTCAAGTAATCTAGAATTGAAACTCCCAGCAATAATAAAGCTTCAATTATCAGCATGTAATCAAAATATTGATATGGAGTTGATAACCAAATTTATTTCCTTTAAATAAATAGACATAGAAAAAGTCCATCATGACCGGGAAACATACCAGGATTTTCCACTTGCCAGGCAGCTGATCTAACAAATTGAGCTATCTGGCTAGAATGTTCAGACTTGCCATTTGGGACACAGACTTTTTTCATGTGTTTATTTCCCTGGGAATCATCCTAGGCACATGCCTTAGTGTATTAAATTATCCTCATATTTTGCCTTCATTTCCTTTTCTATCAGTGTAAAAATCTGTGCATTATAGTTCACATGTAGTGTAAGACAATTCTATGCCCATGAATTTTTAATTTAAATAATGAGGAACTATTTTACTTTAGAATGATGATAGTATATACCCTAATCAGCTGTGTTAGAAATTAACATGAATATAAGTTGAACCAATCATACAAACTGGTAAAAGTTTTTAATATTACTACTTTTATTTGGTTAGTATTGTGGCTTATATGAAACTCTTCTAATTTCTTTCAAGATGATAGTAACTGCTGGTAATTTCATGGGTCCTGGAGCAGTACTGCTCCTGCTAACAGCAGCTTTCCAGTTTGCCTTTGGTTTTGATGTATGGTCTAGCTTCATTTTCAATTTTATTCCTGTAATAATATTTATACTCATCTGTTTAACCACTACTGCTAAAATTCAGGTAAGGTTTTAATTATAACATTATGACTGATGTTTAAATAAGTGTAAGATCAGCATTTTATTAGCGTAACACTATATAATAACTCAAGATAAGCTCCGATAATTGTTAAAGACTTACACATACATAGAAGAGTCATATTACCATGTGCTGAGTTTGGATTGCTTACTCTGTTTATTTCACAGAAAGGGACAGCACTGTTATTGAGTACAGCATATGGACTTGTCATGATGGCTATTCTAGCTGTCACTATAACTCAAATGATTAAAAGTGGACCATTTGCTCCAGTATCTTTCTTTGGATGTACATTGTTGGGAGGATTTCTTTTAGCAGCTTTACTCCATCCCATGGAATGTGGATGCATGATTCATGGCTTTATATTCTACCTAGCAATACCCTCAATGTATTTACTACTAGTTGTTTATGCAGTTTTTAACTTGAATGGTGTCAAATGGGGCACCAGGGAAATTGTACCAATTTGGAGATTGAAGAAGGTAATATTAATTATCATTTACCAAAAGATGAAATAATATGACAACAATAATAGAAGTACTCGTATTATAGCTTTTTGTTTAGATTATTTTTGGTTAAATGGTTTTGCTAATAGTGCAGTTATGTTACTCTGCATACTAGTTGCTTCATTCATTTATAAGATAGAATAATCCTGTGCTTCTCTGGGGCAACTGATGCAGGAAGTATTCCTAGATTTCCAATAATTTTATATGGGTGACTGCTTCTGTGTTGGTCACCATTTTAGCTTCCCTTTCTGAGACCAACTTGTGGATAAAATCCTCAAAGGTAGCTTAGGAAGCCAAAACATGAAGACAATTACACTGGTACAGTCACCCAGCTGCAAGCCTAAAAATGCTTCTCTCTCTAATCGGGTGGCTTTCTTTTGTCAAAATGCTTTCTAAAAGGATAGGAATAGCAACCATCTGAGTAAATTTTGTAACTCTTTTCATTTTATCCACAAATATGAGTCATGTTCATTTTTTAATTTTAATTAATTAATTTAAGCCATATAAAAACTTAGCTTAATTATTAATAACTGACACACTCAACATTATCTGAAGAATCTGTTAAATCTTAAGTAATTCTTGAATATGAATTTTATAAATTAATACTATTTCCCATAAACAGAATAACTTTAGCTTAATTTTTTATATTGTGGTGGATTTTTTCTCTTTCATCTCTATGGCTCAAAATCAATTAATGGATTGTAAGGAACCTAGGCAAAGGAAATATGTTTTAAGTATTTTTAAATCAGCTGACAATGAAATGGGTTCTTTTGAATGCTCATTAGCTGGATTATTCAAGTGTCTATTTTGTACTCATAATGATGGCAACAGAGAACAAGAGAGAGAGTATCAGCTTGAAGTATCTAAAACCCTCACAAGTATTGACAATCGCTTGAAAAAATTAGAGAGGTAAGTGGAATTATATGGTAAATTTATTGAGATTAGTATATCCTTTACTCTCATAATTTGTGGGGTGACTTACAAAGTAGAATGTCTGTGATTGAATTTTAAATCTTTTCAATATCATTGGTTTCTTCTTTTAATTAGCGGAAGTAAGCCAGAAGCTACATTGGATGGAACAATATTCAGCACTTTACCCAATTCTCTTGAAGAAACTGCAGAAAGGGAAAATCAAAATGATGTACATAGCATTGCTATTTCAGGTAATAAGAACACAATAACTAAACACACATTACACTGAATGAACTCATTAATTAACATATCAAATTATTCACTGAATTATTCCACAATTTTAGTTTGATAATCTTAATGAATATGTATCTCACTCTGATTGATGGATAATAGCATCTTTGAAAATCCTTGAACTATAATTTTCAAAAACAAATTTTTTGGATGTTAATTATATCTAGGGTTGGCTCTAGGTATTCTAGGGTCTGGATACAAATTCACAAAGAGGTAACCCCTTTCTTTAGTCAAGGAAAAAATTTACTCAGAACACCCATATATCACAATGTCTGTGTTCTCAGAACACCCATATATCACAATGTCTGTGTTCTTTCCTTACTCCTTGGAGCCAAACCAAATAACCAATAACACATATATAACTATACAATTATACATCAGGATATTAAAATAATATAATACTATTTATACCTCAGCCTTCATCCAAAATTCAATTTCTTCTGATGAAGAGAATGGAAATGCTCCTATTAAACCACACTGGACTACAGAATTTCCTCCTTTTGAAAAGGCCAAATTTTCACCTTTAGGACCAAATGAAAATAAATTTTGGGTTGGTCTGATAGATAAGTATCTCTATCCACAATTACCAGCTTATTCAGAGGTGAGGATATCAAATAATAAGAATTTTTCAGTACTGCTCTTGTTACATTTTCCATTCAAGAAACCCATGATTTATGAAAATTCATATTTCTCTGCAGCGTACAGTTATTGTTGAACTGAATGAAAACTTCCGCAATAAATGCATTTATGCATTTATAATGCTCAATGCCTTCTTTGTTGTAACTATCTTATCACTGCAAACACATCAAGAATCTCTGAGCATGAAATGGCCTTTAGGAACAAGGAGCAAAATAAAATTTGCACAAGAATCAAGAACAGTGAGTGTCATACTAATGTCATAAAATGCAGCCTTTATTTACTATTCTAAGAAATTTTTACTTGGATATATGTATGCATCGTTTTAACATAAATTTCACAGATAATTTTTGCAAGCATATAATGATGATAAAAATAAATATTTATGGCCAACATAACTTGAATGGATGGGAATCACATAAAGACTATTAATGTTAAGGAATAGCCAAAATAAAACCTAGGGGCAACATCTATTTTGGCAAGATGGATATGGGCACTGGATTTTAAGCCATTTAAATGTTTTGGATTCAGTTTAATTGACAAGCAGACAAACCAAAATAAAATCATCAAGGAAATTCAGTGAATACTTTAATGAAATGAATTCTAAGGTAATTCCAAGAAAATCATGTATATAGAAAGCAAATGTCTGTCCGTCCCCTATTTATCTCAGGAACAGCTTGCCTTAGCAATCTGAAACAAACTGCATTGTGTTTCTATGATGCTGAAACCCCAAGGAAAACTATTATCGTCTCTGTAAAGGCCCGAGTTCAAACCCAGGAGCCCATAATACATTTCCATAAGAGATGAATGTAAATTACGTTTTCATGACTCACAGAGGTTGTTTCTTTTACAAAATTAAATTATAAACAATGATCCTACAAAATTTAGACACGTGTCAAAAGAAAGGAAAATGATCATGGATTCTTATTTTAGTTGTGAATCATTCATATAAATTCAAAATTGCGAGAACCTTGATAAAATACACAGAAAATTCGTAAAATCTTTCGAAAATAAACAACCCATCGCTTTGACGACCAA
>KZ308218.1:1403893-1415369 GCA_000376725.2 Ladona fulva | reverse complement strand
ATGTGTACCATGCATATCTCATCGCTTTTCTACTTGACAGGGGCATTTACTAGTTCTAAAATAGTGAGTATGTAGGGAAAATTATAATTTTTTAATTACTTCCATACAATGCACACAATTCCTAATTATTTACAATAAACAGCAGTTATTGTTTCCCCATAATTTTCTCTTGTTTAATAGAAAATATTCTTCTCTAATCATCAAATTAAATTATTCTAAAGAGTTGTATTATGTGATTTTTTTAGTATTCAGTAGAAGAAGGTTTTACAGCCCTCTCGAGAAGTAAGGGAAGTCCTTTACACCTTGTCTCAATATTTGAAACAATGGCTACAATATTTGAGAAAATGTTCTCTGATCAATCAGTTGTATTCACAGATTATATTAATTTATTTAACAGCTTCAATCAATTCCCTTAATATGATGATAAATCTTTCCATCATTCAACTTTTTCATGAAATTTCGTGAAATTCATTGAATAATTTACTCATTCTAGAGCTTTACACCATCATATTGTGAAATCATGAGATTTTTTCAAATTAAATCACTAGATATTATTATAATCATCTATTATCCTCACAAAATATTTCCACTATACTCAATAATTGCAGGTTGATATATGTTTCTCATATAGACTGAGGGATGACCATACATTAAAATCTTGTTCATTCTTCTCTTGTAAATTTTACTGCACCTTCCAATATTTCATAATTAGCAGCTGTCCTCTGTAAGTGTCAACCACTCATTTCTACTGAATTTTTTGCTCTTTGAGAGAAAGTTCTTGAGATTGTTTCACAAGAATAAAGGAAAGGAAGGTAACTTAGTAGGTTGTAAAACCTACGAAAATCCCAAAGGAATAACAACTTAGGAGACATTTTGTATCCCAGAATGGCTTGAGAATATGTTCTGTCTCATTAATTAATTGGATAAAGCATCTACCCAGAAAGCAAAAAATTGTTTGAGTCCTGGTTCTATCTGACTTTTCCATGTCAGTTTTTCCTTGGGATAACTTCAACAGTTATTACACTTTAAATATTATTTAGAAACAACTAATTAATATTAATTTATTGAATTTATTATTATTATTAAATTATCTTATGTAAGATTTTCCTTACAATTTTTAACAGTGTTATATAACCAAGACTGGTTACCAACTTGACCCTATAGGATTGACGATTGTATTCCTCTTCGGTGTTCCCTTGATTATTCAACTAATTTGCATGTGCATTCATTGCATGAGAACATTCTGTCATATACTTTCATCCACTCAATTAAAGAAAGTAAGTATGAAAAAGTTAATCATATCCATGAATATTCTATGTTTTAGAATGCCTTTTTGATAAATTTTCATTTAATTTTTTAGCAGGATGAACACATTCATGAGAATCAACATATTACACCTGATTTTGCTTTAGAAATAACCCGTGAATGGCAAAGGTTAAGAGGAGTTGATACAGATTTACAGGAAAGAAGTCAGAATGTACAAAGAGAAACAATGACTAATGATGAAGTTAATGGTTTGAGTCAGAATGCAACAGCCTTAGTTGAGTTTTTGAGAAAGATAAAGGTTGAAGATAGACCAAGAAGTCCTTTACACCAAAATCAATCAGGTCAACGTGGAACAATCATGGTGATTGAAAGCAACAGGAACAAGAAGAGAATCAATTCCCATGACATAGCCTTCAAAAGACGTATTGAATCAATAAATCCAGCACTTTTAGGTGAGTTTTATTTGAAAGCCCAATAATGACCATCACAGAATCTTACTGAAAATGTAACTGTGAATTTAGAGCTTCTTCAATTTTGATATCTAACTTATATAATGCCTTTATATATCCTCAGAAGGTACTGTATTTGGCAAGAGACCTTCAGAACGAAACTCAAGTCTGGGACTTGTACAAGACATAATCACTGAAGAGACTGAATTATAAGAAACCAAAATAATTAGAGATTTAATTTATTCAACAAACGGCACTGAAATGACACAATAAATCAATAAAGGAACGAAATAAACTCAATTTTCTGTAACTTTTATTTGAAGCTCTTCTTATACAAACTGAACCAACCATTGATAATACATTTGCAAATGTTGATGATCACATGACCTCAGTCTTTGAGCCACACTTATCAGATCACATGGCTCTAATACTCTCTGTTCCATTACCTCGATCTTAACCGTTCTCACATGGTTGATAATAAATACCTAACGAATAAGAGATTTTTCTCCTCTAGAAATTGTTATCATTTAATCGTAGTCTTCTAACTGAAACTTGGGATACAATTTTCAAAACTGATAATGTAAATACTAATTTTAATAATTTTCTAACTCACTGTTATGAAGAGTCTACATAAACTAACTCAGCAAAAACATTTGGTCAGGATTGATGAAGTCTTCTCTTTAGTTAAAAAATAGAGGAATTGAAGTAGTCAAAATCTACTTCATTTGCATCTCTCATAAACCTTGACAATGGTGTAAAATAACAGAAGTTTTGTTTGTGGTATGCAACCTGGAAAGGAACTATATTTCTAGTAGCTCTTTGAGGAACATTTCTATTAATATGTAAAAGTAATTCAGGCGAATCAATGAGATTATTAGTAATTTCTGAAGAAAAAATACACCAAATATCCTTCTTCTATTCTGTAATGTTCCCATTTCTAAAATAGTCAGTCTGTATTCATATCCTAGATGGGCAAACTTAAAATGATAAGCAAGGGATCTAACAAATCTTTGTTGAACTAGCTCAAGAATTTGTGTATTTTCTTCATAAAATGGAGACCAGACAAGACAGCCATATTCAAGAATTGGTCTCACAAGAGTATTGTATAAAAACTTAATGCAATTTATGTTTCTAAAATCCCTACTGAATCCCCAAATAAAACCTAAAATCTTCATTGCTTTTGTTTTAATCATGATATGATGTGAGGTGAAATTTAATTTTGAATCAAAGATGATCCTCAGGTCCCTGATATGGTCAACCCTAGCTAGGGACCAATCCCTCAAGAGGTAATTAAATATTAAAGGTTTTGACCTTGATGGTCATGTCAAAATGAACATATAATCTTATTTTAGTCATGAAATATTGACATAGATCCGAACTTTTGGGGATTTTGATAAAACACATGGAAATTTTGTACATTTTTTGGGAAATAAACAACCCATCCCTTTGACGACTAAGGTCATTGTTGAANCCTGCATTTTATAAATTCATTGGACAAAATAGATAATTTCACTATTTGCAACAAATATTTTGAACAATTTAAAAGTTATTCTCATACAAATGGTATTATTTACCTCTCTCCTACAAGTACATATGAAGTCAACTCTATAATTATTACTCTAAGTTCTAAAAATTCAACTGGATGGGATGGCATCCCTTGTTCACTTCTGAAAGGGAATATTAATGATTGACTTGTTTATCCCGTAACCCACTTAATAAAATAATCCTTATCATCAGGGATCTTTCCTGATCAACTAAAAATTGCAAAAATTTTACATGTGTATAAAAAAGGTAAAAGGGAAGATATGAATAATTATTGCCCTATCTCTGTTCTATCTGTCTTTGCAAAAATCTTTGAGACTGTAATTGCAAGGAGAATTGTCTCGTATGTCAATAAGTATAATATCATTGCAGAATCTCAGTTTGGTTTTGTTAAGGGTAAATCAACTGCGCATGCCATATATAGCTTTATACATTCTGTTCTGAAAGGTCTCAACAAATATGAAAATGTAACTGGTATCTTCTATGACCTCTCTAAGGCCTTTGACTCAGTAGATCACTGTATTCTCTTACAAAAATTACATTTTTATGGCATATCATGGGTTGCAGACAACCTTATAAAATCTTATCTCTGTAATAGAAGACAATATGTATCTATTTACTCTAACATAGAACAAAATAAGGGTTTCTCTTCACAACTTTCAGTCACCAAAGGAGTTCCTCAACGGTCCATACTAGGACCTTTACTGTTCCTCTTATATGTTAATGACCTTCCAGGTTCTGTGCTTGGTGATATTTATATGTACACAGATGACACTAATAATCTGCTAAAAGGTATAAATGATATATCCAAATCTGCAGAATTATCAATACAGAAAATCGAATACTGGTGCAATCAGAATAAGGTTTCAACAAACAAGGAAAAATCAACATACATGCATTATTCCATCTACCCCAGAACAAAATTGCTAATAATATTAGACTAAAACTAACGGGTGATACCATGGTAGAATCACTTGACGTAAAATTCCTTGGAGTGCACATCAATAACTGCTTAAGATGGGAAGCACATATTAACAATTTATGCAGCCATGTTGCAACTACTTGCTACTTATTAAGAAGAATAATAGGCATTGCCAATAGAGAAATTGCACTCATGGTGTGCCATGCCTACATAGCCAGTAGGATTAAATATGGTATTGCTGTTTGGGGGCAATCCCCCAATCAAGCCAGAAAAAGAGACAGCTGTAGAAAGTTATTTAAAAACCTTAATGTTCCTCCTCTCCCGTGTATGTACATATTCTATACATTGATATTCTTGAAAGAAAACATAAAACTAAACTGTGACATATATGACCATAACACCAGAAACAAACTAAATATAAATTTATGCCCATACTATCTGAAGGTCTACAATCAAGGCCCCTCACATGCTGGAAGTATCCTATACAATAAACTTCCTAAGAATATCAAATTAGCTGAGACCTCATCCAAATTTAAACATCTCCTATGAATCTTCTTGATGAAAAACTGCTTCTATTCTGTAAGTGAATATATAAATACCTAGAATTTTTCTACTGCAATTTATCTTATTGTAAATATAAAATCTTTCTAAGTTTTTTGATATGTTAACATTATGAATACATTGTTCTAATTTGTAGACTTGAAATTTGACTATGCCTATACATGACTTGTAGATGTCCTGGGATGTAATAAAATATTATTATTATTATGAAATGATGGAAGAAATGAAGATGCTTTTCTGTTACTGATACCTTGCTTTCTAATCTAGCCATAAAGCTCTTTATCATAATCACCACATGGCAGTTTTAAATTTTGAAAGAGAATGGATTGTGGTTGACTGGAAATAAATTAAAACTACAATACAGCTACAAATTGTTTTTGAAAGTTTAATTTCTTGTCCTGCACTCTTCAAATAAACAAATATGTTATTGGTAGTAATTAAGAAAGTTTAAAGTCAGGGCTGATAGAAAAACTGGGGGATAATATGTAGTTACAAATTTGGGACTCCCACTGTTTGCAAGAATTCTTTTCTTTAAAATTTAGTACAAGAATTTTGGTTAACTTTTTCTCACCTATATTAACTTTATGGTAGATAACATGCCACATGGCATGGCACCATCTCTTCATTAAATATCCTCATCCTTCCCATCACCAACACTATGTAGAGTACACACCTTAGATTTTTGAGGATTGCAAGGTGCAATTTCTAATTGTTAAAATCAGGTTGAGTAAGTTGCAAGTATAGTCTACTTTATTCGTTCACAAAATAATTGGATTATTTCAGCTAAAATTCAAACAAATGCAGGAAGAGACTGAGGAGCACAATCAACTCCAATCATAGGCCATTTTTGAAAGTTATATATTTAGGAACATTCTATATTTGTACATCTAGCTTTCCTTTTTTAAATTATGATTTAGGAATAAGCAACAGCATATTCAAATGTTTGTTCTCTAACTCCGCTGAAAAGCAGTTTTGACAGAACGGGCTGTAAATGCCACCACCAGGGAAATAGCCATTGCTCCACTCTCTGCCTTCAATTCCATAGGTTTTGAGGGCTTTGTATTTTTCAGGGTTTTACTAAGGGACTCATTTTTACCATATGCAAAATCAATGAGGCAAAGACCGTCTGACAATTTTAGCATCCTCCCTTCCAAAAGACTTGGAGGCAGCTTTTGCCACTTGTTAACTGCAAAGAGTTCTATGGAGAGAACTCAAGGTGTGATTCTACAGAGAGGACTTAAAGTAGGGCAATTTGAATTTTAGCAGGTTAGGGTCTTTCTCACAGATCCCAATCATAAGCCACCTAAGTATGATGCACACTTTGCATCTGTTAGAATCTGATTCCTAAGTACAGTATGGTAAAAAATTTAAAAAATGAAAAACTTATACTAATCCACATAATATTAAATTATAATGTTGACCGGTTTCAGCGTTAGTCTACGCCGTCGTCAAAACGGAACCAGGAATCCAGCTCTGATGATGGCGTAGACTAACGCAGAAACTGGTCAATGTAATAATAAAAATATTTCGTAGATTAGGACAAGTTTTGAATCAATTATTTTTTATTATATTTTAAATATGTCATTCCATCAAGTATCACTGGACACCATTAATTTTTTTCCTAAGTACAGCTCATTTATCTGAATTCAGAGATTGCAAACTTGCAATAGGTCAAACCTTGGTTACTGAGAGTTATAGATGATGCAGCATCGGGACTTCTCTTCATTGCATACTCTGCCTATCATATCATACCCATCCCTTAGCACAATAATTTCAACAGTTCTGTTACGGTTATATTTACCGCAATAAATTTTGATATGAGAGATGGCATAAACAACAGGGGTTTAGTATAAATGTAGATAGAAATTGTATTTTTCAACACAAATTTAGGATATATGTAAAAGGTTTTAAAGGAGTGTAGTTATGTAATCCAAGTGCATATTACATACAAATGCCTTAAAGATTTAAAAGAAAGTTATTTCTCAGATATTAATGAAATTTTTTTTGGAAGTTTATTAAGTATTGATAGCTTTAAAATGGCACTCCTTCTACTTATTTTTTTGTGTAAAACAGCTGTTGAATCAAGAAGCATTTTCTCATGAAGTAAAAATCTTCTTTGTAGTATCTTTAACTAAATAACTTACAGAATAAGATGAAACTATGAGTTTTGGAAGTGAAATCGATTACAAAGACCAGATTAAAAAGTAAATGTCAAAAATGAGTTGGTTATCAAAATTTTGAGCAGGATTACAACATACTTAGTTGTAGCATTGAAAAGCAGTAATGAAGAGTATAGTATGCAAAATTTTAGGAAACTAGTTTACCACCTCTTCTCATACAACTAAGCTGAGATTCAATGAGTTTGGTGATGAAAGTGCCATATTAGAATAATGAACAATAATAGAATTATCTAATATTCAATTGAGTGGTGGAATTACATAAACAAACTTAAGGATCAAAATTAGCACAATAACAGAAAAAAAAAATAAAATATTATCTTGTATAGAGAAAATATAAATGGGAACATTGCAAACATCATTGGTGAGTTGTTACGATCAAAAGCTGGGTTCTCAGGGGGTTGAGTGCAGGACCATAGACTGTTTCAGTCATGTATTCCACCATGTGAGAGTAAGTGATCAACTACTATATGTCGTGCATGACTCCTCACAGAGTGAGTCGTGTACTCTCCGTCAGGTTGGAGTGTGCATGACCAAGTCAGTCAAGTGGCTTGTGTATATCAATGTGCATGGGCAGATGAAAGTGCAAATGTATTCTTGAATCTGAGCTAATGCATTTTCTCAGAAAAATACACAGGGAATTTAGGCCCACTTTAAAGTAATGGTAAGATTTAATGATGGACTATAAAAATAGGAGAGAATTTTAGTTTTTGCAGTTATGATTAATAAGTCGCTTGGTCAGACTTACAGCTATGTAAGAGTGTTAATTATTCATCCTGATTTTAACATTTGACAGTTACTTGTTTCTCTGGCACAATCAGGGAGGTGAGGAAATAAAATATTTATCAGTCCAGAGACAGAATAGGAAAAACTTTTGGGGGAATTTGGTAGCTCTATTTCATAAAAAATGAGGTGTACATAGAACATTTTGTTAAGTGTTCAGCACATGGGTTACTACTACAACCAGTATGGATTTAGATTTACTTTTCTTTATTTGGTTCATCATTATACCTTCTATGTTTCTCGCTCTCACTTTGAATCCTTCATTTGCTTATTTCACATATACATTCGGAGATGAATATGAGGAAGTTTAAGTGATATGAAATTAATAAAGTGACTGAATCTGCTTTTCATTTATTAAATAGTTATTTATAGTTATATTTATACATCTTTATGTTACATCATTAAATTGGCTATCTATTTCTTTCTTGGGAATCCATTGATTGCAGGTAGGTAGTATTTATTAATCTTTATTTCCTTGTTGAGAATCAATGAGTAGTTCAGCTAGTATTTTCATAAATTAAGGATCACTACTGACTGGCCAGGTAATTCAACACACTTGATATTATTTATAAAAGGCCAATATTTTTTAAAACATCTAATTAAAAATAATAATTTATGAAGCAATTGAAATATTAACTCAAATTATACATATTAAGAGCTCATTCTTTCCCAAATGGGTCTCCTCTGAGTCAAGACAGTATATTACTTTTAAGAAACAGTATCACAGGTCACATTACTGGAAACACTGTTATCTGTAACAGCTTCAACTCATTAACAATAATTTGCAAGCAATTATCAAAATAATGCTTTTTAGAATACCTCACCAAGTTTCAAGAGAGCATTCCTACTAACAAAAATATTTCTGATCCCATGCTGAAATTATCAATAAATATGATGGTATTCCAAATGGAATGTACTGTAATGATGTTTCTGTCATTTTTCAACAAGACAATACAAATTCTTTTGCTTTGTCTTTTTCCCTAGTCTATTCTCCAAATGGTTTTCTTCCTCTGACAAAATATTTATTTTCAAAGACAATAGATCTCTCTAGTATGTATATCCTTACTGTGAAAATAACTATAAAGTTAAATGCTATAGATACATCCAAAGAAGCAGGTAGAGATGGTATTCCTCAATGGTTTGTTTCTGTAAATCCTTTTAGGATTAGGAGGAGTCCTTTTAGGAATTAGGAGGAGTTTTAATATATCCTTTATTTAAAATGTTTAATTTGTCGCTTAAATGTAGTACTTAACCTGATCTAAAAGTGGCTAAAGTGCCATAGTAAACTGCCACCCAATAAATATACAATCTACTTTGCCTAAAGTAGTGTTCCCAAGTATTCCAAAAGTATTGTTCCCAATCAAATGAGAACTATGTTAAACAATATTATCGTTAAATAAATATTTCTTATATGCTGGTGACTTGAAAATATTTAACTCCATCAGATTGGGAGGTGACAGCAAATTATGCAAAATACCCTGGCAGATCTTGGTGTATGGTGCAAAGCATACCTAATGGAACTCAATATTGGAAAACGTCAATCTGTCTTTCAGCTGGAACAATACAATCATCCATTATGCCCATTAAATATATGAATCTCAACTTATCAAAGTTAAACAATTTATGATCCATGATTCACCCTTTACACAGGTTTAAAGTTTCAGGTACTCATGAAGCAGACAACTCTGAAATCCTATAAGATATTGTGTTTCATTTCTTAACTGCATCACAACTTTATGATCAGTCCTAGTTTGCCCACTCTTAGAATAACTCTTTGTGGTCTGCTCTTCATATTACGGCATCATATTTACAACATCAATAAAATTCAAAATAAATTTCTTCGCAAAATGTATCGATGCGCGGATGCGCTTTTTTAAAACGATTAAAATTATGAAATAACAAAGAATTATGACTAGTAGTGTGCGTGTTACGCACCTTTTGTCCGTGAACTCAAGAGAGTATAATGAAATAAGAGAATAATTAAACACAACATTGACAAAATTATTATTATTAAACATTGCAAAACGGTGAACTTTTGAGTTAAAATTCACACCAGTGTACCCATTGGGCGAAATCGGCCAATGGGGTTGCCTTAAGTAAGGTACTTATGAATACAGGAGGGGGACAAAGGAAACGAAGGGAACCCAGATACATATGTATACTACGTATACATTGCAGTATATAATGAAATAAAAGATTAATTAAACACAAAATTGACAACATTTTTATTATTAAACATTGCAAAACAGTGAATGTTTTAGTCAAATTTCACACAAGTGTATCCATTGGGCGAAATCAGCCAATGGGGTTGCCCTAAGTAAGGTACTTATGAATACAGGAGGGGGACAAAGGAAACGAAGGGAACCCAGATACATATGTATACCCAGATACATGTGTATACTACGTATACATTGCAGTAAATACCTTAATATTGCTGTTCTTTGGTGTATATCTCTAGCTTCGAATAGGTGTTCTGTGATCTGGAAAGTGTCTGAACACCCAGATATCGTAGTGAGAAGCGGGTTCGCTTGCGGCGACAGCGATTACGGTCCAACGTTTATCGACGCGAGGGCATCTGTTCCAAAAGATAAAAAGTTCACCCTGAATAAGTTTCCTTGAAAGAGAAAGGAGAAGATAAGAAAGAAGGACTTGAATTCTAATAGTATATATCTGTGAGGGGTACACGTCTACAATTTGGAAGAGCGTATATCCGTCCTCCGAGCGGAACAGCCATATGAATCATTAGGGTGTAATATTTACGTTGTTGTTCACTCTTTCACGTATTTGTGCTTCTGAAATGTTTTCTTACGTATAAAGTCTTACTTTATTGTCTTTCAACATTATAGAATTTAAGGAAATCCGACGTATCGTATGTTCTGAGCAAGCAGTGTATTTCATGAAGCGGATTGTGATCCCTCTTCCCTTGAAGGAGCTTACAAACAGAAAGAGAACATATGATATTCATAAAGCGAGAAAATAGTGCCATCTTTCGCAGTGTCTCCAACGATACGTTTTCTCCGTACAAGTGAAAAATTTCCTTAGAGTAGACATCATGGCGTATTTACAATCCAAAGTTATTTTGCCACCTAAAACTCTATTCACTTTATTTTCACTCATGCACCTTTCATCTTTACATTTACCTTTGGTGACATCATCTTCTTCTAGTTCTGAAGGTATAACTTCCCAGGTAACTGATCGTGACAGCCTTCCACAACATGGACGTTGCGAACCTATTAATATACCACTTTGTCGGGACGTAAAATACAATGAAACAATAATGCCGAATTTGCTAAACCATCAAACACAGGAAGAAGCTGCACTGGAAGTCCATCAATTCTTTCCTTTGGTTAAAATTGGCTGCTCGTCAGACCTCCAGTATTTCTTGTGTTCAGTATACGCTCCTGTTTGTGCAGTTCTCGATAGGGCTATCCCCCCATGTCGGTCGCTTTGTATTTCTGCTAGAACCGGCTGTGAAGGGCTAATGAAACAGTTTGGATTTCAGTGGCCCGAAGCTTTGGACTGTGCCAGGTATCCTGAGGCAGGTGGTAGCGAAACGTGTATCAGAGATACTTCAGGGAACATGAACAGTTTGGTAGATGGCAGTAGCGAAAATTCGAGTGATACCTCTAGCATTCCACATCATGGACGTTGTGAACCTATTATGGTACCACTTTGTCGGGACGTAAAATACAATGAAACAATAATGCCAAATTTGCTAAACCATCAAACACAGGAAGAAGCTGCACTGGAAATCCATCAATTCCTTCCTTTGGTTA
>KZ308218.1:1390906-1400980 GCA_000376725.2 Ladona fulva | reverse complement strand
CACTAAGAACCGCTTATAGTTAATCAGAAGTATCGTACTTAAACTACTACGATAAATCCATGTGAATATATAATAACATTTGAAAAAAATACTTTTGTGTCACCGCCAATGTTCAACTTTTCATCTTTGAAGTGGTATTTGATATTTAGGTAAATACTTACTAACACGCAACACAGCATATTTAGAAGATTAAAAGCAAAATCGATGAGAATTATGTTTATTAAGAACACATACCACCTTAATGGGAATATTTGAAGTATTCTTTTCATAAAATGTTGCCAATAAAACGTACTTTCTAGAACCAAACTGAGAGATTTTTACCGTACTTATCCGTCATCTTGTTATAGTTAAGATAAGGATTTGACCATAACTCAATCTGGAAGCTAACAAAACTAGCACTTAACCTATCAGTTAAGGCTTAACCATCGATTGTAATAATGACTTTAGAGTTAACCTGGAGGTTAACTTTAACCTCCAGGTTAACTATCAATTATAATACCGGGACTTATTAATAGACAAAACTATTTGCAAACGACTCGTTGCTGTAAATAACGATTAGTTGCTAAAGACGAGTAACCAAATTGAAAAAAGAGAAATGCTAATCCCTTTTAGGAAGACTATTTATTAGCAACAAAGACGGCCGCGTTGGTAATGAACGAAAAGAAGAAAATATCCGTCATTTTTCGATATAAACGCAAATTATGCAATATCTAATATACTACGCAAATAATAGATAAGAATTTTTCTTATTTATTATCATTACTATTTTCTTATTTCTGTATTACAGTAACTATCGTCCTTAATTATTAACTAATTCCAGCTGTATTCGTAGAGGAACTTACAATTTTTCCCTTCATTTTCCTTGTTGTAATATGTTATGCGTGGAATTAAAAGAGAGGATATGGTTCGGTGGGAGGCGTTGATGAAATGGCGAAAAATCCAAAAGTAAGATAATTTTCCTCTTCTTCCGTACTGTCCGGAAGTTAAAGGCTCCCGAGGAAGGGTTTCCGAAAGTTAAGCTCTACGCTGCAAATTCAATTTCCTCGGGACGTCTATAGTATACATCGGTTGCGTTTAAATACACCTTTCTGATGCGGAGTCAGTTTTCTAGAAGAGGCTCAAAAACACTGGTCATGAGTTAGTCATCATATAAACTTTATATTCCAACCTCCAGAGTAGAATTGAACATAAATAAACTTATAAATTCTAATAGCTCGCCATTTTCCCAAGGAAATATTGCACAACGCAATCTATCCTTACTTCGTTCTAAACAGAAAATCTCAGAGATAAATGCTATCATACATTTACAATTACTGTGCATTTTATGTACTCATGTATATTTTTGTAAAATCTTTATCGGCAAATTCAGTTTGTGAATTTTGAGCAAAGGAAATAGGTCCCGAATGCGATTCATGATTATCAAATCTTTAAAAAGATGGTCAGCATACAACAGCCTGAGTTTGGGCCAAAAGGCATTGAATAGTTTATGACACATTGTGCAATTGGGGTCGAATATTTGATATACAATTATTTAACAATATCAGGCCATTCTCTTACCTCTCAAATCCACTTATAGATTATGGAATCCAATAATTCGACTCTGTGGTATTTCTCCATGATATAGAATTATGAAACAAGAACATTACACCAGAGGCAAGAGGACTTCGTCCACCCGATGAGAATGTGCTAATAAACTGTCAATATCAAAATTTTCTGGTCTTTCGCTTCAACAAAATATTTATATATTTTTAGGAAGTCTTCGTTATGTTTTTATAAAATATATTATATCGATTATGTCGATATATAATATAAAGCATGTCTACCCATCATTCATTGTAATTTACAGAGATACCGTGTGTTGTAATTTAAACTTGTTTGTTTATTCTTGGCATAGTGAAGCGACTGACATTTCTGTGGGATGTATATTTATGTATTTCATGAAAAAATCGAGTTTTTACTCATAATTCCTAGTACGGGCCTCAACTCGATCTTCGCGCCTCTCACAGCTTAAATCCGCCACTGACCTTTACAAGAATATTTTATTCTGGACCACAATTTCGAGCATTTTGGTCATCATCCATCGGATGAATCCTAACTACGGCCACGGAATAAAATATCGCGATAAAAATATAAGTGTTCTTTCTTCGCTGTTCTTTCCAATGGGGTTGTTCTGTTTACTTTATATTCAGAGAACTTTTCAGTCAAAAATATGGAATCGAAATTCAATCAACCAATCTACTCAAGGCATATGTATCACGCCATTTCGCGACGTCACATTTTCATTAGCACGAACGGAAATTGCGGATTTTCTGGGGAATGGTAGAAAACGGAGCCCATTCCAGTTACTGAGAACGGCACTCATAAATGAGAACAATCCTTCTAAAATGTACAGCGATGTCCTCGGCGTGAGAAATAATTCAAATGTTTCCTTCTGTACGCAAGTTTATTACAAATAAACTAAACTTCAATCTATTTCCTTGAAATAATTGGAAATAACTTCACACTACGGTAAACAAACTCAACGTGAATATTAAAGATTTCCTATTTATTCTCATTAAAGTTTAGTTGCTGAGTCTTAACAGTTACCGTAATGAGGTGGCAATTTTTCCTTCTTCTGACCTTTCTTCGTCATCTTTCATCAAATCTTCGCGGTTTTAGCTTGTACTGTTAACTAGCCTGTGATTCTCAACGGGGAAATCAAAATTGATAAATATCATAGAAATCGCTAAACTCCTACATATGAGGCTCATATTTTCGTTACTTTACTTTAAATACATCGATGAGGAAGAGTTTGTTTACTTTCTCTCTATTTCTATTAAATTTCGAAATTAGGAAATAAAAGTTAATAAATGAGAGATCTGTACGTTTAGAATCTCTTCACAATTTTGGAATTGCATCATCACGAAAGAACAACCTGTTAGGTGTCATCGTACGCAATCAGCCGGCCGCCTTTCGGCGTATGTCATTTGCCATGCCGTGAAACACACATTCAAGGTATATTTTGTAGAATTAATACCTACGAATCTGTTGGCCCTATAATGAACTATACCTACGAGAGGGTGATTTGAAAGTTATAGAAACTGCTGCAGAAAGATCTTATTGCTTTCCCAGTAGAGATTATCCAAGTACCATTCCAGGGGTTGTTAACTGGGTTAGAATTTTGGGAAATTCTTCTTCTGTCTTCCAGAAAAATGGCAGCAGAGGTTAGATTCAAATCGTCAGAATTTGCTAACAACAAAGCCGACTGAAAAAAGTGTTTTTTTCGCAGTTTTGATAGTAATTCATAGGAAAGTGATACAGGAGCTGATGTTCTTCAACCGATTCTTGCATTTCATCATTGAGATGCTTCTAAACCAACTAATGATTTAAAATGCTTCGAATATATACTTCCCGTGCTACAAGATTTATACTTGGAATTCATGAAAATGCAAACTCTAAGGAAAGCGACATCTATGATATATAGACGTTTCTCCGGATTTATATACGTATATAGGATATAAATTTTGAGGCTAAACGAAAGGCCTCACTGACCAGGCAATTTTGCTGCGTAAAGACCCCGTGTTCGTCAGTAAGGAAAAATTAAGACAGCGATGTCACGGGTTCGACACTATGAGGCCGGAAATGGCACTTTTCCCGTTTAAATACGTTGTGCGGATTTTCAAAAATTCGATTAGGGCATTTTCCGTTAAGATAAAAGATTGAAATTCACGATATCGTTGGAAGATATGGATTTCTATTGCATGCAATAAAGATGATTCCCTTAGTGGCCATTGGTTCGATACTCGACATACCAAAGTATCGTCACCTATCATGGCAGGGGTGTATTGATGCCTTACCTAAGATACCCTAAATGTTCTTTATGTATATGGTGTTGTCGTCGTGTTATGTGCATGGTGGGTCATCTGAATAGACAACGGATAGGTTGGGATTTGCACGTCGCCGCAGACAGCCATTGGCGTACGGCAGGGGGTGAATTGATACGTTAACTTAATCTACCATATGTGGCATTCCGTAATAAGTTGTGTTCTTGAAACTCAAGGGATACATTTAGATTTGTAAGTAGCCGCAAATTCCAGTTGCGTATGGCAGGGGGTGTATGAACACCTTGCCTGAAATATCCTATACGGAATTTCCCAATAAGGTGTTGTCTTGAAACCCAAGGATAGATGTGTATGTCTCCGGTCCGGTCCGGTGTCAGGCGGTGGACGGCAGGTGGTGCATTTATTCCTCACCCTATCTATCCTATATGATATTTTCCGAAATGGATTCGATTCGTAAGTCGCCGAAAGTGCGGGTGCATTAATGTCTTACCTCATCTATTAAATTCGGATGCTTAACTGAAAGCGTCTCTCACTCGGTGATTTCTCTGCTTAAAGACCATCTCACTAGAGAAAGAGTAAGATATCGATCCTAGGTGTCATGGGTTCGATCCTAGAGGACCCCAAAAACTGTAAGTTTTTCCAGTAAGGATGCATTGCACGGTTTATCGGACATTTTTCGGAAAATTTTTTGAGGCACTTCCCGTTAAAGTAGGGAATTGAAATTTGCCCTACAGTTAGAGGAAGTAATTTTCTACCGTGTACTGAAGAGACATCTCCCAAAATTATCCTAAGTTTGACGTTAGGTCGATGAAAATGATTCCAGGGATTTAAAAACAAAAATTAAAGGTCTTAAGTCCTTATCAAAGGAGCACACATCTGTAACCCTCATGTTCCGAGAGTCTTTCTTTCGCCCGTACGGATTTAATTTCATCTCATCACTGGCGATGGATGAAATGTGATTATCTTTTGACGTAAGCAGATTGTCATTTTTTACTTTGTTAGCGCCAGACGACACGTTGCCGTTGCGCATTTTTAATTTGATTCATTTCCTGAAATGAATTATTCTTGAAACTATAGAATTATTTAATAATTGTGGAAACAAAACGTAATAGACAGCGACATCAAGTGATATGGCCATTGGTTCTAAGGCAAGCCGCTTCCTTTTCTCCGTGGGAATTACTTTGATATAAACCAGTGGTCTTCTGAAACAGTCCTCTTAGAGACCTCAACACGGTATGAGGAAAAAAGGAATCCGTAATTTATGTATAGGCATTGCAAAAAATCAAAAGTGACCTTGCTTTCGACTCTCGGTCGATCGATATTCTCTTCAATTATAAACCATAGAGAAACTTGGAATAACTCTGGAAATGATCAACATTTCGTTGGCAATTTGAATGTTTACTTGTGTGGCCCACGTGGATTTTGACGTCTTCCTAGATATTTGTATGTTTTATGGCCCCGGGGATATTAGCATTCCATTTTAGGCAAATCCATCAGGTAAAATAGCACAAGTTTGAAATATAGACTTTTGAAACAACATGGTTGCTTACTTAGGTCCCCTATTGCCCTTCCCTCTCTCGATTTTATCGAGGTTTCATTACCAAAGACAAGAAGTTGGGTCCCCGAAGTATCACCATGTATCCGTCCTAAGGTAATAAGCCTTCCTTTTCAATTTTATACTCACGATATAGTGCTTTGTAAGTATCGATCAGGAAACAGTTTTGTGAGATTAGTGGTAACTAATCACTCCCAAGCTTCTAATTTTTGCTCGTGTGTGTGTGTGTGTGTGTATATATATATATATATACACACACACACACATTAATTAGTAAACCAATAAATGTTCCTGGTAATACAGTTTTCTCTAGTGAAGCTGAATAATGATTATCTACCAGTATGTTTTTGAAAAAGGAATATCTGTTTGAAACTTTTATTTTTATAATGTTCTGTGCTCATTCTTTTCACAGAGGCAAAAGAACCACAAGTATAGTTTTTCATGTAGAATTTATTAGGTGGAATGTTGTGTCAAAATTCCATATTCATTTCCTGAAATAAGTTAATCTGTAAAATCTATTTTTGTATGCATTTTTAGATCCAGTTCAAGACAAATTCTGAACACTGTTTTGGTTCAATGTTGACTCTGAATACCATTGCACATACTTTTGCTATTCTGTATCTTTCCCAACTTAGATGTTGTTTTTGAGGTATGATAACCACCTGCTTCTATTACCCAAAGTAGTAGGTAATTTTTCCATGTACAAGGAATGGTAAAAAAACAATTTTTTGTATTTTAAATTTCAAAATAATAAACGATTTAAATATATTAAAATGTAAAGAACGGATCAAGAAAATATTGAGTATACTATAACCTACTTGTAATTTGATGATTGTTAAAGAACCTGTTGTCAATTATTTTGTTAAATAAAACTAACAGAGCTACTTGGAAAATTTCTTACCATGTGAGTTAAATTTGGTCAATTGTAATTATAGTACATTTAAAATGGTATGGTAACTATAACTATCTATCCATCTTAAAATTAATTATGTATTGTTTGTTAAAATTTTAACTATTGGCAATTTATCAGGAAAATATTAATTTTGAAAGGTAAGAAGCATATTTTTGCTAGATATTTTATGAAAGGGTGCTAATTACTAAGGCTCACCATGAATTCTGTACCAATCTGAAAGCAGCTGCTGGGACTATAAGTTCTTCCCGCTGGAACCATAACGTCCTACATTGTTTTGGCCTCATTAATCTCCAATACCGTATTTACCATAATTTCATTACATACATAACGTCCTTTGATTTAGTTGGATTTCTTAGTTGGGTATCACTGGGAATTTTGTAGTAATAACAATCCCCCTCTAAACCTAATATCCTTTCATTGATCCAGCCATTTTCTCGTATCTTAACTAGTGAAGTCTAAACTAGCATATACTCCTAAGTATAATATAAGTCTATTCTCTGTTTCTTATTAATGATAATTATGTTTATTAAGAACTTTTAGCAAGTCACCAAAGGGCATCATGGTAGAAAAATGAATTGATACAAGGTTTAATTTAACAAGCAGAGATGAGGAAACCTGGGCTTGAATAATTTCGAGTGATACCTCTAGCATTCCACATCATGGACGTTGTGAACCTATTATGGTACCACTTTGTCGGGACGTAAAATACAATGAAACAATAATGCCAAATTTGCTAAACCATCAAACACAGGAAGAAGCTGCACTGGAAATCCATCAATTCCTTCCTTTGGTTAGGGTTGGCTGCTCATCTGACCTCAAGTATTTCTTGTGTTCAGTATACGCTCCATATTAAGAGCTCATTCTTTCCCAAATGGGTCTCCTCTNTTTATAAAAGGCCAATATTTTTTAAAACATCTAATTAAAAATAATAATTTATGAAGCAATTGAAATATTAACTCAAATTATACATATTAAGAGCTCATTCTTTCCCAAATGGGTCTCCTCTGAGTCAAGACAGTATATTACTTTTAAGAAACAGTATCACAGGTCACATTACTGGAAACACTGTTATCTGTAACAGCTTCAACTCATTAACAATAATTTGCAAGCAATTATCAAAATAATGCTTTTTAGAATACCTCACCAAGTTTCAAGAGAGCATTCCTACTAACAAAAATATTTCTGATCCCATGCTGAAATTATCAATAAATATGATGGTATTCCAAATGGAATGTACTGTAATGATGTTTCTGTCATTTTTCAACAAGACAATACAAATTCTTTTGCTTTGTCTTTTTCCCTAGTCTATTCTCCAAATGGTTTTCTTCCTCTGACAAAATATTTATTTTCAAAGACAATAGATCTCTCTAGTATGTATATCCTTACTGTGAAAATAGCTATAAAGTTAAATGCTATAGATACATCCAAAGAAGCAGGTAGAGATGGTATTCCTCAATGGTTTGTTTCTGTAAATCCTTTTAGGATTAGGAGGAGTCCTTTTAGGAATTAGGAGGAGTTTTAATATATCCTTTATTTAAAATGTTTAATTTGTCGCTTAAATGTAGTACTTAACCTGACCTAAAAGTGGCTAAAGTGCCATAGTAAACTGCCACCCAATAAATATACAATCTACTTTGCCTAAAGTAGTGTTCCCAAGTATTCCAAAAGTATTGTTCCCAATCAAATGAGAACTATGTTAAACAATATTATCGTTAAATAAATATTTCTTATATGCTGGTGACTTGAAAATATTTAACTCCATCAGATTGGGAGGTGACAGCAAATTATGCAAAATACCCTGGCAGATCTTGGTGTATGGTGCAAAGCATACCTAATGGAACTCAATATTGGAAAACGTCAATCTGTCTTTCAGCTGGAACAATACAATCATCCATTATGCCCATTAAATATATGAATCTCAACTTATCAAAGTTAAACAATTTATGATCCATGATTCACCCTTTACACAGGTTTAAAGTTTCAGGTACTCATGAAGCAGACAACTCTGAAATCCTATAAGATATTGTGTTTCATTTCTTAACTGCATCATAACTTTATGATCAGTCCTAGTTTGCCCACTCTTAGAATAACTCTTTGTGGTCTGCTCTTCATATTACGGCATCATATTTACAACATCAATAAAATTCAAAATAAATTTCTTCGCAAAATGTATCGATGCGCGGATGCGCTTTTTTAAAACGATTAAAATTATGAAATAACAAAGAATTATGACTAGTAGTGTGCGTGTTACGCACCTTTTGTCCGTGAACTCAAGAGAGTATAATGAAATAAGAGAATAATTAAACACAACATTGACAAAATTATTATTATTAAACATTGCAAAACGGTGAACTTTTGAGTTAAAATTCACACCAGTGTACCCATTGGGCGAAATCGGCCAATGGGGTTGCCTTAAGTAAGGTACTTATGAATACAGGAGGGGGACAAAGGAAACGAAGGGAACCCAGATACATATGTATACTACGTATACATTGCAGTATATAATGAAATAAAAGATTAATTAAACACAAAATTGACAACATTTTTATTATTAAACATTGCAAAACAGTGAATTTTTTAGTCAAATTTCACACAAGTGTATCCATTGGGCGAAATCAGCCAATGGGGTTGCCCTAAGTAAGGTACTTATGAATACAGGAGGGGGACAAAGGAAACGAAGGGAACCCAGATACATATGTATACCCAGATACATGTGTATACTACGTATACATTGCAGTAAATACCTTAATATTGCTGTTCTTTGGTGTATATCTCTAGCTTCGAATAGGTGTTCTGTGATCTGGAAAGTGTCTGAACACCCAGATATCGTAGTGAGAAGCGGGTTCGCTTGCGGCGACAGCGATTACGGTCCAACGTTTATCGACGCGAGGGCATCTGTTCCAAAAGATAAAAAGTTCACCCTGAATAAGTTTCCTTGAAAGAGAAAGGAGAAGATAAGAAAGAAGGACTTGAATTCTAATAGTATATATCTGTGAGGGGTACACGTCTACAATTTGGAAGAGCGTATATCCGTCCTCCGAGCGGAACAGCCATATGAATCATTAGGGTGTAATATTTACGTTGTTGTTCACTCTTTCACGTATTTGTGCTTCTGAAATGTTTTCTTACGTATAAAGTCTTACTTTATTGTCTTTCAACATTATAGAATTTAAGGAAATCCGACGTATCGTATGTTCTGAGCAAGCAGTGTATTTCATGAAGCGGATTGTGATCCCTCTTCCCTTGAAGGAGCTTACAAACAGAAAGAGAACATATGATATTCATAAAGCGAGAAAATAGTGCCATCTTTCGCAGTGTCTCCAACGATACGTTTTCTCCGTACAAGTGAAAAATTTCCTTAGAGTAGACATCATGGCGTATTTACAATCCAAAGTTATTTTGCCACCTAAAACTCTATTCACTTTATTTTCACTCATGCACCTTTCATCTTTACATTTACCTTTGGTGACATCATCTTCTTCTAGTTCTGAAGGTATAACTTCCCAGGTAACTGATCGTGACAGCCTTCCACAACATGGACGTTGCGAACCTATTAATATACCACTTTGTCGGGACGTAAAATACAATGAAACAATAATGCCGAATTTGCTAAACCATCAAACACAGGAAGAAGCTGCACTGGAAGTCCATCAATTCTTTCCTTTGGTTAAAATTGGCTGCTCATCAGACCTCCAGTATTTCTTGTGTTCAGTATACGCTCCTGTTTGTGCAGTTCTCGATAGGGCTATCCCCCCATGTCGGTCGCTTTGTATTTCTGCTAGAAC
>KZ308218.1:1269807-1390411 GCA_000376725.2 Ladona fulva | reverse complement strand
ACTCGATCTTCGCGCCTCTCACAGCTTAAATCCGCCACTGACCTTTACAAGAATATTTTATTCTGGACCACAATTTCGAGCATTTTGGTCATCATCCATCGGATGAATCCTAACTACGGCCACGGAATAAAATATCGCGATAAAAATATAAGTGTTCTTTCTTCGCTGTTCTTTCCAATGGGGTTGTTCTGTTTACTTTATATTCAGAGAACTTTTCAGTCAAAAATATGGAATCGAAATTCAATCAACCAATCTACTCAAGGCATATGTATCACGCCATTTCGCGACGTCACATTTTCATTAGCACGAACGGAAATTGCGGATTTTCTGGGGAATGGTAGAAAACGGAGCCCATTCCAGTTACTGAGAACGGCACTCATAAATGAGAACAATCCTTCTAAAATGTACAGCGATGTCCTCGGCGTGAGAAATAATTCAAATGTTTCCTTCTGTACGCAAGTTTATTACAAATAAACTAAACTTCAATCTATTTCCTTGAAATAATTGGAAATAACTTCACACTACGGTAAACAAACTCAACGTGAATATTAAAGATTTCCTATTTATTCTCATTAAAGTTTAGTTGCTGAGTCTTAACAGTTACCGTAATGAGGTGGCAATTTTTCCTTCTTCTGACCTTTCTTCGTCATCTTTCATCAAATCTTCGCGGTTTTAGCTTGTACTGTTAACTAGCCTGTGATTCTCAACGGGGAAATCAAAATTGATAAATATCATAGAAATCGCTAAACTCCTACATATGAGGCTCATATTTTCGTTACTTTACTTTAAATACATCGATGAGGAAGAGTTTGTTTACTTTCTCTCTATTTCTATTAAATTTCGAAATTAGGAAATAAAAGTTAATAAATGAGAGATCTGTACGTTTAGAATCTCTTCACAATTTTGGAATTGCATCATCACGAAAGAACAACCTGTTAGGTGTCATCGTACGCAATCAGCCGGCCGCCTTTCGGCGTATGTCATTTGCCATGCCGTGAAACACACATTCAAGGTATATTTTGTAGAATTAATACCTACGAATCTGTTGGCCCTATAATGAACTATACCTACGAGAGGGTGATTTGAAAGTTATAGAAACTGCTGCAGAAAGATCTTATTGCTTTCCCAGTAGAGATTATCCAAGTACCATTCCAGGGGTTGTTAACTGGGTTAGAATTTTGGGAAATTCTTCTTCTGTCTTCCAGAAAAATGGCAGCAGAGGTTAGATTCAAATCGTCAGAATTTGCTAACAACAAAGCCGACTGAAAAAAGTGTTTTTTTCGCAGTTTTGATAGTAATTCATAGGAAAGTGATACAGGAGCTGATGTTCTTCAACCGATTCTTGCATTTCATCATTGAGATGCTTCTAAACCAACTAATGATTTAAAATGCTTCGAATATATACTTCCCGTGCTACAAGATTTATACTTGGAATTCATGAAAATGCAAACTCTAAGGAAAGCGACATCTATGATATATAGACGTTTCTCCGGATTTATATACGTATATAGGATATAAATTTTGAGGCTAAACGAAAGGCCTCACTGACCAGGCAATTTTGCTGCGTAAAGACCCCGTGTTCGTCAGTAAGGAAAAATTAAGACAGCGATGTCACGGGTTCGACACTATGAGGCCGGAAATGGCACTTTTCCCGTTTAAATACGTTGTGCGGATTTTCAAAAATTCGATTAGGGCATTTTCCGTTAAGATAAAAGATTGAAATTCACGATATCGTTGGAAGATATGGATTTCTATTGCATGCAATAAAGATGATTCCCTTAGTGGCCATTGGTTCGATACTCGACATACCAAAGTATCGTCACCTATCATGGCAGGGGTGTATTGATGCCTTACCTAAGATACCCTAAATGTTCTTTATGTATATGGTGTTGTCGTCGTGTTATGTGCATGGTGGGTCATCTGAATAGACAACGGATAGGTTGGGATTTGCACGTCGCCGCAGACAGCCATTGGCGTACGGCAGGGGGTGAATTGATACGTTAACTTAATCTACCATATGTGGCATTCCGTAATAAGTTGTGTTCTTGAAACTCAAGGGATACATTTAGATTTGTAAGTAGCCGCAAATTCCAGTTGCGTATGGCAGGGGGTGTATGAACACCTTGCCTGAAATATCCTATACGGAATTTCCCAATAAGGTGTTGTCTTGAAACCCAAGGATAGATGTGTATGTCTCCGGTCCGGTCCGGTGTCAGGCGGTGGACGGCAGGTGGTGCATTTATTCCTCACCCTATCTATCCTATATGATATTTTCCGAAATGGATTCGATTCGTAAGTCGCCGAAAGTGCGGGTGCATTAATGTCTTACCTCATCTATTAAATTCGGATGCTTAACTGAAAGCGTCTCTCACTCGGTGATTTCTCTGCTTAAAGACCATCTCACTAGAGAAAGAGTAAGATATCGATCCTAGGTGTCATGGGTTCGATCCTAGAGGACCCCAAAAACTGTAAGTTTTTCCAGTAAGGATGCATTGCACGGTTTATCGGACATTTTTCGGAAAATTTTTTGAGGCACTTCCCGTTAAAGTAGGGAATTGAAATTTGCCCTACAGTTAGAGGAAGTAATTTTCTACCGTGTACTGAAGAGACATCTCCCAAAATTATCCTAAGTTTGACGTTAGGTCGATGAAAATGATTCCAGGGATTTAAAAACAAAAATTAAAGGTCTTAAGTCCTTATCAAAGGAGCACACATCTGTAACCCTCATGTTCCGAGAGTCTTTCTTTCGCCCGTACGGATTTAATTTCATCTCATCACTGGCGATGGATGAAATGTGATTATCTTTTGACGTAAGCAGATTGTCATTTTTTACTTTGTTAGCGCCAGACGACACGTTGCCGTTGCGCATTTTTAATTTGATTCATTTCCTGAAATGAATTATTCTTGAAACTATAGAATTATTTAATAATTGTGGAAACAAAACGTAATAGACAGCGACATCAAGTGATATGGCCATTGGTTCTAAGGCAAGCCGCTTCCTTTTCTCCGTGGGAATTACTTTGATATAAACCAGTGGTCTTCTGAAACAGTCCTCTTAGAGACCTCAACACGGTATGAGGAAAAAAGGAATCCGTAATTTATGTATAGGCATTGCAAAAAATCAAAAGTGACCTTGCTTTCGACTCTCGGTCGATCGATATTCTCTTCAATTATAAACCATAGAGAAACTTGGAATAACTCTGGAAATGATCAACATTTCGTTGGCAATTTGAATGTTTACTTGTGTGGCCCACGTGGATTTTGACGTCTTCCTAGATATTTGTATGTTTTATGGCCCCGGGGATATTAGCATTCCATTTTAGGCAAATCCATCAGGTAAAATAGCACAAGTTTGAAATATAGACTTTTGAAACAACATGGTTGCTTACTTAGGTCCCCTATTGCCCTTCCCTCTCTCGATTTTATCGAGGTTTCATTACCAAAGACAAGAAGTTGGGTCCCCGAAGTATCACCATGTATCCGTCCTAAGGTAATAAGCCTTCCTTTTCAATTTTATACTCACGATATAGTGCTTTGTAAGTATCGATCAGGAAACAGTTTTGTGAGATTAGTGGTAACTAATCACTCCCAAGCTTCTAATTTTTGCTCGTGTGTGTGTGTGTGTGTGTATATATATATATATATACACACACACACACATTAATTAGTAAACCAATAAATGTTCCTGGTAATACAGTTTTCTCTAGTGAAGCTGAATAATGATTATCTACCAGTATGTTTTTGAAAAAGGAATATCTGTTTGAAACTTTTATTTTTATAATGTTCTGTGCTCATTCTTTTCACAGAGGCAAAAGAACCACAAGTATAGTTTTTCATGTAGAATTTATTAGGTGGAATGTTGTGTCAAAATTCCATATTCATTTCCTGAAATAAGTTAATCTGTAAAATCTATTTTTGTATGCATTTTTAGATCCAGTTCAAGACAAATTCTGAACACTGTTTTGGTTCAATGTTGACTCTGAATACCATTGCACATACTTTTGCTATTCTGTATCTTTCCCAACTTAGATGTTGTTTTTGAGGTATGATAACCACCTGCTTCTATTACCCAAAGTAGTAGGTAATTTTTCCATGTACAAGGAATGGTAAAAAAACAATTTTTTGTATTTTAAATTTCAAAATAATAAACGATTTAAATATATTAAAATGTAAAGAACGGATCAAGAAAATATTGAGTATACTATAACCTACTTGTAATTTGATGATTGTTAAAGAACCTGTTGTCAATTATTTTGTTAAATAAAACTAACAGAGCTACTTGGAAAATTTCTTACCATGTGAGTTAAATTTGGTCAATTGTAATTATAGTACATTTAAAATGGTATGGTAACTATAACTATCTATCCATCTTAAAATTAATTATGTATTGTTTGTTAAAATTTTAACTATTGGCAATTTATCAGGAAAATATTAATTTTGAAAGGTAAGAAGCATATTTTTGCTAGATATTTTATGAAAGGGTGCTAATTACTAAGGCTCACCATGAATTCTGTACCAATCTGAAAGCAGCTGCTGGGACTATAAGTTCTTCCCGCTGGAACCATAACGTCCTACATTGTTTTGGCCTCATTAATCTCCAATACCGTATTTACCATAATTTCATTACATACATAACGTCCTTTGATTTAGTTGGATTTCTTAGTTGGGTATCACTGGGAATTTTGTAGTAATAACAATCCCCCTCTAAACCTAATATCCTTTCATTGATCCAGCCATTTTCTCGTATCTTAACTAGTGAAGTCTAAACTAGCATATACTCCTAAGTATAATATAAGTCTATTCTCTGTTTCTTATTAATGATAATTATGTTTATTAAGAACTTTTAGCAAGTCACCAAAGGGCATCATGGTAGAAAAATGAATTGATACAAGGTTTAATTTAACAAGCAGAGATGAGGAAACCTGGGCTTGAATAATTAATCTAATATTTGCACGTAATTGATAGAAAATGCTGTTATTTAACAAATAAATCTAATGTTAAAATTTATGTTAATATTTGTAAGCTGCCAATTCTTACGGGTAAATTTTGTATAGGCTTGGCATCAAACTCAAGACCCCATAGCAAAATTTTTTACCATTTATGTTGCAAGAGAATGGAGATATTGTCTGCTGACAATATGTTTATTACTCAAGTACTCAAAATAAATTTCTAAAAATCCACTCAATGCATTCTTATGGGGAAAATTGGGACCCTCTAGGTTCAAACTGATGATAGCTAGGATCAATATTTTATCTTTCGTGGTGGTTTCCCATTGGTGCCCATACAACATAGGCCAAGTCAATGGCCATTGTGGTTTAGACAAAATTTGTACCCAGTGCATAGCTAAGAACCAATTATGTATAATTGATGTGAGTTCTGACCAAATATAAATTGAATAAATGTAAATAAAAATTGGAATGAAAGAAGATGAAATTTAATGGTGAAAAGGATTCTATTTTTTTAAAAATGGGAGAATATACTTTTCTACATGGAAAATTTTATGATGTGTGTGGTAATGGCCGTGTGTGGCGTGTTTGCCTAACTTGGGTTTTCAAATGCTGATTTTGCATAAACAAAGGCCTATTGAATGGAATAGTCGGACATGTGTTTGTTATTTTAGAGAACCTACCCTGAAAGCCTCCATAACCCACAAACTTGGTGTCCGTTGTAAGATTTTTGATAAACCCTTTATGGAGTGCAGATTGATCCACAATGCTTCAACCATAGAGTATTAGTCCATTTCAAGTTGGACTATGGCAGCCTAATTTATTCCTCAGCTTGCCAGTCTTAATAAAAACAACTAAACTCAGTATGGATACATACAGATCCAGCCCATTTCTTATGGGCTTCTTCTCATGTACAGCTATCTGTGAAAGCTTTAGTCTATGACTTCTTACTCTTTTTTAAACATATTTTCAAATTTAAACGTTTTTAATCGATGACCAACAGTTACAAGACCTCTCAGATTAGATTCCACTCAAGAATCTGGGATTACCCTTCCAGAAGTATGTGTTGCAGTACATAACTTTGGTCTTCGGCTGTTCATAGGTTCATACGGATCCAGTCCAAATGATGAATGATCATTTGATGAACCAAAGTCTGAATTGAGAACTGCATGTGCACTATCATCTTTACATTTGGGCATCTTAAAATGAGACTCCATGCAGAATGTACCACATTTACAGTTGACCTTGTAATATGGATGGCATTATCCAAAATGAAAGGCAGACATGGGCATTATAAGCACAGAATCAAGCAGTATCCTCCAGGTCATATCAGAGTAGTTCACTTAAAATCCCATAGTGCTGGAAATAAAAGCTTCATTCACAGAGCTTAAGGAGAAAGACACTGGTGTTTTATTCATCTGGGTCTGGGGGCAGGTAGGAATACAGGGAAATGAAAAAGCAGATGGATCAGCTTACGCAACCTTGAGATGCTGAAACAAGGAATGTTATGTTGTACCAGCAGAGGGCCTTAAAAACTTGCTGAGGAAAAAAACCCTATCACAGTGGAAAGAAGAATGGTATGATCTGATCAGGAAAAAACTGGGCTGTGAAGGAGGGCATAACTACATGGCAATCCTCCAACAGAGAATTCAGGAGAGAGAAGATTATTTTTGATATGCCTTAGAATTGGCCACACTTGCTCAAGTGTATGAATTATGATGGAATCTGTAACATGTATATGAACGGAGAGGGACCTGACCTCAATCCTATGAGATGACTCTGATCAAATTTCCACAAAACTTTAAAACAAATAGGGGTTTCTGATAAACTTTAAATCCAAGCAACAGTATTGCATCTGGTAAAAATAAGTCCCTCTAAAAATTCCAAGATGAAAATCCACAACCCTCAAAACTGATGGAATTGGAGGCTTAGAGTTGAGCAGTGTTTATCCATATCATTTGAGATATATTCTATCATCAATGCTATGGATCTAATATCCAAATTCAAAATGATTGCCTAGAATCATAGCAATATTTCATCTCTGTACATTGTTATAAGTTTGCTGATATATTAAATTGGTTTAAGTAATTATGAAATCCCATATTTATAGAGTCTAAAAATTAAAATTGGGCATGTAGGACATTCATGTAGAATAATTTTAAAACAAAAGTTCTGTCTATAAAGATAAATTATTTAATGCAATATTTTAACACTATCTTCAAGTATAGAAAAGAAATTTAACTAAAAAGATGGAAATTCGTCCTAATACAAGTGAAATCACATATAATTATTCGCAAGGTTGTATCCTCTTTTCCTTTTAATTTTTTCATCTTGGACATTTAAATGAAATGATTAATTTTCATGGACAAGCCATTGTACTCTGGTGTACACCTAATTTGCATGAGCATAAATCATGTGAGGACATTCTATTTTTAACTTTCATCTACTCAATTAAAGAGAGTAAGTATAGAAATATTTATCTCATCGATGAATACTTTCTTCTGTATAATACCTCCTTGGTTAATTTTCCTTTCACTTTTGAGCAAATTGAACATATTCATGACAATCAACCAATTACCCCTGATTTTGCTTTATAAATAACCTGTGAATAGCAAAGATTAAGATGAGTTGATACAGACTTACAGGAAAGAAGTCAGAATGTACAAAGAGAAACAATGACTAATGCTGAAGCTAATGGTTTGAGTCAGAATGCAACAGCCTTAGTTGAGTTTTTGAGAAAGATAAAGGTTGAAGACAGACCAAGAAGTCCTATACACTAAAACCAATTAGGTCAATGTGGTACAATCATAATTTTTGAAACCACCAAGAGAATCAAATCCCATGACATAACCTTCAAAAGACACATGGAATCAATAAATCCAGCACTTTTAGGAGAGTTTTAACAGAAAGTCCAATAATGATTATAACAGAATCTTGCTGAAAATGAAACTGTGAACTTAGAGCTTCTATAATAAGGTGCCCTACAATGTTGATATCTAACCTAGCGAAGGCCTTCCTTTTCATCCTTAGAAGGTACCGTATTTGGCAAGAGGTCTTCAGAAGTAAAGTCACTTCTGGGACTTGAGAAGACATCATTATCAACAGAGAAACTGAATTCTGAATAGACAAAACAGTTAAAGATTTCATTTATCATCCAAACTGCTCATAAATGATACAATGAATCAATCAGAAAAACAAAAGAGGATAATTTGGCTGAAACCTCCATTTTAAGCTCAGCTTAGGAAGTGATAGAAAAGATGATGGCAACCTTTTGTTATAGTCTCTTCACTTTTCTTTTTAACATAGCCATAGAGCTCGTTATTGTAATCACTAATTGGCATTTCTGAAAAACTAAATGACAATTTGTAATGTGTCTTATGTAGGAATGTATGACAGTGAATAAGGAATGGAAAAGTTGTTGTACAGTAACTAAAACAGACAATTATTCAAACAATTCTAATTATGAGATATACTGAATGAACTTCAAATGTCATATCAAAAGAAAAGCCAACTACCAGTTAACATTTAAAAGGTGGACCTCTTTTTTTCAGAATCGCATTTAGCAGAAAAGTTACAATAATAAATTTATTATTATAAATATGTTATAGTAACTCTACTTTCCAGATACTGAACACATCCCACTCATAAACTTTTTCCATTCTTTGATGGGTTGATGTAGCAAATGTGTTCATTCAATTAATGCTCAGTTCAACTACTTCAGGGAAGAGTACTATGAAATAAAACACAGCAGAGATATAAAGGAATGTCACAATTAGATCTTGCTTGTAAAAGCATGACTAACAGCAGTGCATTCTCTGATTCAATGGAAATGAACAACAATTAAAGATTATATATTATCAACACAGGCTTTTAAGAGTTGAATTGAAAGAAAGTTATTTCTCTAAGGTCAATAAATATTTTTCAGAATTTATCTATAGCTACCACCTAATTTTCTGGCTTTTTTTACTTATATTTATATATTGTATTGTATATTTGTGTGAAACAACTGTTCAATCACAAAGAATAAAATCTTATTTATAGTATTTTTATCAACATAACTTACAGGGACAGGTGAAACTACTAAGCAAAATGTCAACATACTTAGCTGTAACATGGGGAAATGATAATAATTAGTAATAGGAGATATTCGAGGAAAAATCATTCTATGTCTGTTCATATGCCAAAGCAGAGCTCCAATGAGTTAAGTGATGAAAATATTACACAGTAGATATATTAGAACACGGGATAATATAATCCAATCATCGTATCTTTAATTTATAATATGGGATATATATCTAATTATGTATTGGAATTAAGGAAAACTCAATAAATTTACAAATAATTGGACTGAAGAAAATTTGGCATCTTTCATCACAAACAAGACGGTTGTTATTTTCAATCTTCAAAAGAGGGAATTCATTAAAGAACCTTCACATTTTTGTAAGAGCAGCGGTAGGTTACAGAAAAGAAATGTAGGGATTATTGAGACATCGATTTTTCATACTGTCAATACATAAAAATAAGATTTTTCAAAACTTAGTAAACAAACTGAAATTATAACGCTTGCTTGGTGTGAAATATAGAAATGCACCATGCCTTAAACAAAGCATAAAAAAGAAAAATGTATTTTAAATGTAATAGAGAAAAACTCATATCATAAACGAAATCAGCACAAAGCAACAGCTGTAAACGATAATCAAGAAAAATATGTATGATAATTAGGTGAAGGAAAAGAGATCCGTCACATAGATATTGTAGCGTCTGAATAAATGATACGGTAAATGAGCTGTTATTAATAATAATAATAAAGCGTCTTCATTAAAGGGCACTAAGAGAAATAAAGGAAATCTTACGAAAATTTTTAAAGTTAATAAGTCGAGATATTAGAATCTTACGTGTAGAATAGCGCTTAAAATTAGTTTATCATTGACTTGTACACGGAAAGAAGATTGGCCTATCTATACTATCTTCAGTGCGAAAAATCTTACCTTTGTTTAAAAACGCATTTTCAAATTAGAGTAATCGACAACTTCAAATCCTTTTGAATGACGGCTATTGTTTTAAAGCATGATACTGAATCAAGGTTAAAATCCACTATTTCGAAATGAATGTGATACCAAAATAATAACGCACGACTAACACTCACTGAATACTGGTAGTAAGAAATATCAACCAAAATTATGAAATGAGAGATGATCCACACATTCCAACAAATGAGACTTATCTTTTGTTCACAAACTTAACCTACCGATAAAACATGATTTAATGATACGATCAATTAATTGAACCCAACATCGGAAATACTATAAATACGACGAAACTTCGCCAAACAGAGAATTAGTTTTGAGTTGAGTATCGGCGGAGAACTGAAAAACAAGTGTCTCCATTGGGCAAAGTCAGCCAATGGCATTTCTCTTAGCAACGTGTTTAGTCAAAGAGGAGAGGGGAGAAGGGGAGCAAGGCGGCCATGTTGGAAGTAGGTGTATCTCGTCAGTTGACGAGCGGAGCAGCTGTAGGAATCATCAGTGTGTAGTGTGTGCTATTTATGTTGTTGTTGTTCGCTCTTTCACGTGTTCTGTGCTTCTGGAGAGTGAAATGTTTTCTTAAGAATAACATCTTACTTTATTTTCATTCAAGTTTACAGAATGTGAAGGAAACCGATGCATCGTGTGTTTTTGAGCAAGTAGCGTAACCCATGGAGCGAAAAGTGAAGTTTTCTTCTGTTGAAGGAGCATTTCGGCAAGAAAAGAAATCATGGTTTTTATGAAGTGTGATACTTAGTACATTCTTTCGAAGTGTCTCCAACGTTACGTTTAACGTTAAGTGTAAAATTTCTTTATAGTAGACATTATCATGGCGTGTTTACTACCCAAAGTTATTATGCCTCCTAGAACTCTATCAATTTTATTTTTACTCATGCTTGTTTCATCTTTCCATTTACCTTTGGTGACGACATCTTCTTCTAGTTCTGGAGGTATAACTTCCCGGGTAACTGATCGTGATAGCCTTCCTCATCATGGACGTTGCGAACCTATTACAATACCATTTTGTAGGGACATACAATATAATGAAACTATAATGCCAAATTTATTAAACCATCAAAAGCAGGAAGATGCTGCATTGGAAGTCCATCAATTCTTTCCCTTGGTTAAAGTTCGCTGCTCAACTGACCTCCAGTTCTTTTTGTGTTCTGTATACGCACCTGTTTGTACAATTCTCGACAGAGCTATCCCTCCATGCCGGTCGCTTTGTATCTCCGCTAGAACCGGCTGTGAAGGGCTCATGAACAAGTTTGGATTCCAGTGGCCCGAAGGTTTGGACTGCGCTAAGTATCCTGAGGCAGGTGGGAGCGAAATATGTGTCGGGGAAAACACTACAAGTTCGGATGGTGGTGGGAGCGGAAATTCTGGTGGAACCTCTGGCCATCCGCATCATGCTCATAATCCACACTGGACGGGCGGATTGACTCCCGTTAATGGTATAGATGCGTCAGTTATAAGTGGATATAGACCAGGGGTGCCTGACTATGGCGGAGGTTCTTTTGGTTTTCCAAATGTTCCCGCTCGCGACTATGGATTTGTATGCCCGCTTCAATTCAAGGTCCCAAAAGGTTTAGACTACGTGCTTAAGGTCGGTGGCCGAACGGAGAGAGACTGCGGCGCACCTTGCGAAGGAATGTTTTTCACTGCTGAGCAAAGGAGGTTTGCTAGATTGTGGACTGGATCTTGGTCTCTCTTGTGTCTTGTATCGTGTTTAGCCACGGTGCTCACGTTCGCCGTGGACCCGGGACGATTCCGATATCCCGAAAGACCGATTATCTTCCTGTCTGGGTGTTACGCCGCCGTGGCCCTAGGCTACGCTGCGGGTTTTGCCCTCGGCGACTCGGCAGCATGTCGCCCGCCCTTCCCGCCGCCCGTAGAGAAATTGTCTCCTCGCCTGCGAATGGTATCACTTATAACTCAAGGAACCAAAGCAGAAGGCTGCACCTTGTTATTTATGCTGCTTTACTTTTTTAGGTTAGTAATTGGTGTTTCTTGTTAATCAGTTCAATTGGCTAGCTAGCCTGGAATAAATGTTTTTGCCTCTTAAGTCGAAACTGTCCCATTCTCAGTTGAGTTATGAAGTAAATATTGTATTTATTCAAGGACACTATTTGAACAGTCGTAGTTTCTCATTAATTAGTCTTAGTTTCTCATGCTGTTCGACATTACGAAGTTGTGACGTACTTAAGTTGACCAGCATATGATGATATTGAATCTTTAAATCCAATGATTGTAAATTGCCGGAGATTTTCTCCTAAATATCCAAACTATTGACATTTCGGAATTACCCTTACATATTCCTCTATTTATGTTAGAACTGACGGATTTATATTTTTTTACAGCATGGCATCTTCAATTTGGTGGGTCGTTTTGGCGTTGACATGGTTTCTAGCAGCTGGATTGAAGTGGGGACACGAAGCAATCGAGGCCAATTCTCAGTATTTTCATCTCGCTGCATGGGCGGTCCCTGCGATCAAGACCATCACTATTCTCGCAATGGGCAAAGTTGAAGGTTAGTACTTATTTAATTATACAAGTTTCCAAGTAATATCTTGAATGTTGCAGCACAAGGTACCTCTGTGAGTGAGAGGTTTCAAGCAAAATTATATTCTATCGCTCGTTTAGCATGCTATTCACTACAAAACGTATGCCAGTAATTATAGCGAGCAAGGCCTGGTATTTTGGCCAGATCAAGAATATAAACAATGAAATAAGTAATTTTCTTGCGTTACAAAGCCATTTACAAAATGTGCAAAACATATCAATGTATAAAATCTGTATTTTTTTAAATTAGGAAACTGGTGTTAAAAGAAATAGGGATCATTAAGCGCAGTAAAGCTGGCATTTACTGCTAATTCCAAGGTTCAGCAGAATGTACTGTTATGTTCCCTATCAAACAACCGAATTAGAATAAAAATACATGGAAAACATATGCGTATGTCATTTCATGGGAGTTTTTTCTCTTGGGTTGCATTATCAATGGTTTGAGCACTTACAATACTATCTATTTTCCCATTTATATTTTATCTTTTTCCTCGTTGTCTATAAGTTATTGTTCTTACCCAAAGTATTCCTTCTATGAGTCCTCTCTATTGGCTCAATTACGAACTAAATTTATTTATAAGTATTTAAAAATCGCCAAAAGGTATTTTAAATGGCCGTTTGCCTCGCAATCGGCCTATGCGATTACTACAACCAATATTTGGTGTGTTGAAAACTGAAGGAGTCTCACGAAGGCTAGTCCTCTCCTGTTTGCCTGTTTAAGAATCACTCTTTCTCAGGGGCTCTCTGGGAAGGGTCCCCATATAATTCCTCCTTGTCATTCTCTGCTGTAGTTTTTGTTGATTTTTCCTATTCAGTCCTAAACTCAAATCAGTTCTTTAGTGATGTTTTAAGTTTGTTTTCTATCAATTGCTTATTTTCTGCAATATCCTCATCTTGTAAGTAATTTGTCACGACCGAGCCTGCAGTTAAACTTATGCCTCCTCTTATAAATGGTTTCCAAAAGTCTACAGTATGTGGTTTATCGAAGTTGAGCTGCCCCGAATAAGGGAAATGGACATTTGCTTACAAATTAATATGATTAGGGTGATCGTTTAACGATCTTAGGTGAAATTTTACGACGAACTTTAGCTTCTGATTTAAGAGATTGTTTTGGTGGATTCACTCGAAGTATACCTGCTGATGAACGATGAATCCTATGTGAATTTAGGAATAGTTGCTGTTCGTGCCAATATTTGCATTCAACAGTTCTTAATAGCATTTTGTATCGCGTTTTATTGAATGTAAGTCTTGCGATGATTTTATGTTGGTTTACTACATCTTCATTTGGTACGTGAATATTCCATTCCTTTAGAGATTTTTGCCCATCAAAAGTATACTACGTTCTTTTGAAATTTGATGTGTTTTCGAAGGATATTGTTATGTGTGAGGGATACTCTCTCCGCAGGAGTTGTTTCGCCTTTTTGCAATCTGTGATGATATTATCGTCGTATCAATCTCATAGGTTTGTGCAGACGTATGAATTTTACGCACATCTATCTCTGCAAATGATAGGAATCAACGTATATGGAATTTTTGTTTCCTTGGATGAAAAGTTACTATCATAGACCGTCGGTTTCTTTTGATTCAGTTGTTTAGCACATTTTTCTTTTTATCATAAAATGACGACTTAAATCAGAGGGAGACTTTTACTTCATCATTGGGAAGTTAGGATATGAAAAGAGAGCCTGGATGTGAACTATTTGTAGCCTTTACTTCGAAAGTCTTAATTAATCTCCAATTATTTCTATTTCGAGGAATTTTTACGTTAGTGGTTATTTGGAGAGTCAAAAATGGGATGCGAGTAAAAATTGTTTTTCCGTTAAGAAGTTTTACTCACGGAAATAACTGGGTTTAACGGATAAAAATTAGTGTAATAACCCTTCCGTATCGCTTGGCAGTTCCGGTGAACTCTCCAAACGTTACTCTACGTTAATCGGCTTGCGCTGTCCAAAGTATGGGCATCAAATCTAAATTCATTGTATATCTATTTCATGCGAAGTAGCGGAAGAAACATTGCTTTCATCTCTATCCGGAGCCATTATCTCTCACCATCCGCCCCTTCGACCGCAGATCGCAGGGAATATTTCTCTTTCTTATATCTACCTCACGTGTGCCTTCACCTCACGCACACCTATAAAGGATTTGATGTAGGAAAGGTTGCGTCACCGTACCGGAATTCTCTTAATACTCCAAGGTTTCCGTTATTGGTGGACTTGGAGAAGAATAATTCGGCTCCTTGCATTCTTAATCCATTTCATAACGCGATAAACCCAAATATCTCAACAATGAAATCTATTAGCATAATTCGTTACCTTCGAAGTTCATTATAAAGCTCGGATTGTTTTTCCCCGGCCTATATCGAAGTATTTTTTCTTTTCTTATCTCCATCTAAGTGCTGAGTCAATCATATATAAATTTGTGCTGACATGAAAATCTTAGTACCCAAAATGTAGTGAACATGCATCATCCCGATCTTCTCCCGGATTTTTCGTCGTCCATGCTGTATGTAAATGTCCCATGCCGTCTTTGGACGGCATCTATATGTGTGATAGAGATTAGTGATGGAAAGCACGTATTTTAAAGAAACTCGCAGTTGAAATAAAATTAATGGATTGAATTTGAGAGATTTTACGGCGGTCCACTACCGTCGTTCTCGTTGACATGGGCACTATTTCGCCCACTGACTTATTTGAAAGCGTCCATCATTATTTCTATATCCGTTGAGCACGTTATTTTCTAATCGCGCTAGATGGACATTAGCAGTTGGCACCTTGTGATTTACGTTTTCTTGTCGATATCGATGTCGTCCTTCGCGGCATCTTCATTACAGTTGAATTTTGGCTAATTATTATTTCATATTTGCTTTATGTACCCACTACCGTACTTCGTGAATCGATATCATTATTTTTCCTTCAGTACAAGGTGGTTTATACTAAATTTTACAAATGGGTAAATTTAGCTTTATATATTTTTAATTAGTTTGGTTGTGATTGTTATAATTTCAAAACCGTTAAAGGAATAATTGTTGTTTGATTATAATACTCATTTAATTTTTATAATACTGTCCTCCTTAGTTAATGAAGAGTTTTTTATAGGATAATCGTGGTACCTTTAGGTGAGTTTCGGCCGCTCATAACATTCTGGCTCAGTGAAGAAAGCTAGTGCAAACTACTTCATTCCTAATCATGCCTCCTTGTCTCATTCCTTCTCCAAAGCTGTGGGTCCTAACATATCATGGTCGAGAGGATTCAATCAGATGATAACTTTACAGACAGTATTGCTGTGTAATACCCTGTTACGTCACGCTGTAACATTATCCATTGGTTAAGCCAGTATATTTTAAGTGGGCGAATGACTTTGGAATGACATTTTGGAAAGCGTGAAATGCCTTGCTTCGTCTTCCATTCCCATTGATTACCGTTTACTCTTTGTTGGGTATAGGACTTTCGTTTTATTGCGATTCTGATCTTAGTGCAGTTCTTAACCCAATCGTGCAAGGAAAAAATATCCGGTTTTACCGGCTGGGGTATTTTGTATTCTTCGGGATTCGTCTCAGTTCTCTCATCTATTTCTTTTTCATCCGTTGTTCTGGTAGAGATTCCATGAACCAAGGCATAATAACCGCCTTCCTCATCAAGGTATGAGCGCTGAATTAAGATAGCAGCGTATATCAAGTTTTTATCATCGCATTCTACGGTAGCCGATTTTATTTCCCGTCGCATCCTTCAAGGCCATTCGAAATCCTTTGCTCATTTTTTTCTTTTTTAGGAGCCGATTTCTCCGAACATCTTTCGCGTATCTATTCGTCTTCAGTTTTGGAATGAATTAGTGTTAGGACAGCTTCATATTTAGTTTCCAGATTATTCGTGGCTATATTCAGATATAAATTTCACTCTTTAGCAGGGTCGGATCTACAAGAACATCGGAGAATAGGTGTATAGGAGAAGTTTATTATGTATATATTCCAGATAACGATGGTATTAATTCGGTTATTCTCTACTATTAGCCATTATAGTGATTCATTTTATTGGTGGACATGATTTGTCATGCTAATCGCAGTTTATATTAAATGATTATATCGTTAGTTTGTAGTTCACTTTCCTCTTTAAATTTAATTTAATTAAATTTAAATTAATTACATTTTTGTGGATACGTTTTGACCTCTTCTTCCGACTTTTTGACAATTTTCTATGTTTGTATGTACCGAAGGGTAAAACAGACGTCCTTCCTCATAGTATCTTTACTTGTTCTATGTCCAGTCTGTGCAATCTCGGGAACTGTTGTCTTGCCTCCCCCCTCTTGGACGTCTTCTGAATTAGATGCTGAATTAGATTACATAAATTTGCTTAAAAGATTGTATTGAGTGGAATTTGGGACTAGGAAGTCCCTTCTACCATTTAATTCAGTGGAAAAAATACAAAAAGTCGTGTAACGTATTACGGCTGTACGACCAGGTGCCGAAATTGAGAAGGTATTCATGTAGGAAATAGGGAAGGAAAGAATGGTTTTTGTGGACAAAATAAACTTATATGTTATATGATCTTAGAAACAATATTTCGTTTGCTGGAGAAGGCGTGAGAACCTGCTTAAGGTATATTAATGAACAATGAAAGAGATAGGGGATTATAAAAGTCTCTAAAGCTCTCAACATACACTCTTCACATATGAAATAATTATTCTATTTCTGGGCAGCAGGGAACGTTAGGAAATAGTAAACGAGAAAATGAATTTAACGAACAAATTCAGTATAAGAAATAACTTTAAATAGAGATTGCGATAGTGATGCTGCAATACATTTTGAGGCTGGGGATTTAACTTTAATAATTAGTATCTCATGACTTTTCTTGGTAGTGGTATACGTTTTAGGAAGTAATCTCTCTCCGCGATTCTTCAGTGGATTGCAAGGGCCGTCCGTTTCGCGAGATGCCAACGGTCTTCCGTCTTTCCGCGTTGAATAATAAATGCGCCTTTCCCCCTTTCCTTTCTTTCCTTGAAGAAGAGAGTTTTAAAGATAGGGATATTCCCCGAGGGGGAGAGCAAAGAGATTTAGTGGACATCCTCTTCGTCTTTTGTGGGCGATTTGAGGGCGAGTATGCTAGCGTGGTTGAGAAGGCTCCAGGAGAAATCACGCTCTTCTGTCCTGCACAGAATCATCCTGCATTTCCGCTGTATTTGGCCCATTTCATGGTCCGCTTCATTATTAGCGGTTCTGCCACCATTCTTCTCTAGCTGGTTCTGCGTTACCATTCATGAGAACGTTTGCGTCCCATTTTGGTATCCCATGCTTTTCTACTTTAAATTGTGGAAAGGGTCCCCGGATAACCCAAGCGGTACCCGCGTTTGCCTTTGGAGAAAGTAGTCCCCTGTTTGATTCTCGGTGGGAGCAAATATGTTGAAAATGACCTCAAATGTCGTAGCACTTTTAAAAATAGTACTAATTACTCATATTTAGACGGTAAAGTTTTCGGCCTTCGCTTTCGAGAAATAGGGATCTATAACATCTGTAACAAGGGACTATTTATGTACTTTCATGGTGTCTCATGGATTTTAAAATTATATCCGGGGTATTCATCTTCAAATAATCCTCAATAATGGGAATCAATGCAGTATCTTTAAATGATTACTGTCCAGCTTTCTGTCTTCGTTAACGTTAATTTATTTTTAACCTTGAAAGGAATGCTTGTCTTTTGTATTAAGATGTTTCAAAGTAGTCCCACGTCCTTGTTTTCGTACACATTTTGTTATTACTGTTATACTCGTATTTATATTTGTTTTCATTTAGTTAAAATATTGAAATACTAAAAAACATATTTGTTCACGTTCAACTAGAATCGCCCAGTATATACATGATACCGATGGTTTCTGAACTAAAGATAGTTTTTTTTTCTGAAGTAAAGAGACATGTCCTTGCGATTCCTTAACGTACGCTTAAATTTTTGTCGGTAAACTTAGAAATTCTTTGTCATATGGAAGATTACGTAAAATTAAATGTTCCTGCAGCTCTTATTGAATGATCGAGAAAAGAATACTGCTAGCATTTATATAATATCTCTATTAAACTCGTAACCCTATACGGGGTATAATTAAATGTCTGAGGCTAAAGGATGTTATGTTTAATTCTCTTCGCTGCGCCTTGTTTCCGTGTGCACCCCTGTTTATCCCCGCTGCTGGCTCCTTGGTTATTTCGGTCTTGTTTACGGTCTCCATCTTTTTGTTCCATATGTGGAATGAGAATAATTCGCTACACGATACGCTAGTAGGAGAATACGTTTCTAAAGGGTTTTCTTCCACTTTACGAAATTAGGATGGTATCATGAAGAAAAGCATTATGGTCGCTTGAAAAATTCTCGCTCGCTTCATATATTGATATAAGTTTAAACTTGCATTAGGACTATTTTATTTTGTATCCATTTTGGGTGCGTAAACATCAGCTCCAAAGTGAGATTCAGATATGAGACACTGGATGCATTGCTGAGTCGCAAAATGTTTCTGCAGACTCCTAGAAAACCTGAAGTAAATCATATCGGTGTATCCGATTTCGATAGCCGAAGCTCCTGTCATACATCGACAAACTCTCTTCTCGATTATCGAATCTTAAATATCCCTTTGCAGACTCAAAGCTTACGAGAGTTGAGATTTAAGTTTCGATGTCGGACTATATTTTCGGTATTGCTAACGTCATTTATAAAGATAGCAGTGGTAGAGGTATTGTTGGATATGTATCGTTGGATGAATTTTGTTCTCTGTTTTTTTTTTTAATCGCAGCTCATGCCGTATGTGTAGTATTTTATTTATAAAAAACTATTCTGTAGTAGTGGTTCCATAGTTCTTCGCCTATATTTAGTGCGTATTCGCACGGCTTGGAGTTTGGAAATTTCCATTCTTACTCTTTTTAGAGGTTGACTATCCAAGACCAAGTATTGCATTTCAAGACTAAGTAACCCGTTTGTATCTTTTGGTTTAGTTTAGGAATCTTTCTTTATCGTATCAGCTGTATTTCCCATCTTTGCGCTTATTCTCTCTCGCCCACTCTGCGAATCTCGTGTGGAGCCTTTTTTGTCGTTTACCGAGGGATATTCGGCGTTGGAGCAATTGTGCATTCTCGCCACTTTAATTTGTCCTCTCGAGGTAATTCCTTCCTCTTCACCCAAATCCGTCACTCTCGAGCGAGATTTTACCTCTCCCTCGCGGACTAAATCAGCGCTTTCTGGTTATAAATGGCCTAAGGCGACGTCGTTAGCGTTGTCTCAAGGGGAGTTTATAAGACCTTATCATCGCCAATAAATTATCCTGTCTCTTTCTTCACTTTTGCTTTGCAGTAGGGATGCGAAGAGTAAGGGCGCTCTTGAGCGTCCTTCTCACCCCCCTTGAGGAGCGAATTTTGGGGAAAGGGGCGTTGGCGGAGGTGGCGGCAGTTTAGGGATTTTTGAGGAGAGGGGTGCGGGCGAGGAAGGAATTGCCAGGCTAATTATAGATGCCCACTGCCCCCGTTACTTTTTTACGGTTTTCTTCTCAACTATGAGGCGGGGAGCCGTATGGCGATGCCCTCATCCAAGTGGGAGAATCGATTCTGTTCGGAAAACGTTACGTTTTCGTACGTAGACAATTAAAGCGGGGTCTGTTACGTGTCTCATTTTCCGAAGTGCTGGGTATTTATGATGTGTTCTGAGGGATTTAATCTTTGGACCCAATTTATATTTCGTTGGTAATGACATATCAACTCCATCATTGACGTAACAGCGGTGAAAATATTTAGCATCTCTCGCGTTGGTTCAGCTCTTCGTTGGAACTTAAGTTCTTTTTTCTTAATCAGATTATGGTAGTTCCTTCGAACATAGATTTGCCATGATTGTCAATTTGTTTTATTCTTTTGAATCAGTAGCATTTCTTTGGACGTCGCACATCCTTATGTATTATTAACGATTTTCTCAGGTGGAGCTCGAGATCTACCGCGTCAAAGATGTGAGCCCCACTTCCCAGTGGCCTTCTTTTCAGGAGCCATTTTCTAGTTCTACTACCTCGAAATCTAAGGTGCTTTGTTTGCTTATTAATTTTTCTTTCAATGACGATAGTTATATATGCCCGTGATTTGTTTTTTCGGATCGTTTTTTCAGTATTTATTTCCTTTCGTAGCCTTTTTTCCGCTGCCGCCTCTGGTTTCTTTAATAGTGGTCCATCCACTTCTGCCAGAGAAGCTCCCGAACCGTTGTTATCTCCAATTCTATAAATTTGGCTGTCACCACGGTAATTAGTTTTTAGTCCATTCCGTTAACTATTCGAAGAAATATGTCGTCGCTGTATATCTCTGTCTGTTGCTTGGGTAACAAGGGCACATGCTGATGAGTAATGTATTTTATCCTCCTTCTGGTCGGCATCATTTTTATGTAAATTCGTTTATGAGGACTCGACTGAAATCCCTGTTTCGGCGCCGGCTTTGATTTTCATTCGGGTCTGATGGTGACTGGCGTTTTTCCTGTATCCGAGTCTTCATTTCGATTCTTGGGTTGCTAGTTCGTGATAACATATTGCAGCAAGCGTAAAGTGAAGGTGGGATTGGATGGTGGTGGGAGTCTCATGTATTGATAGTTTCTTTCTATTCCCCTATATTTTCTTGCTATCATAACCTTTGTATGATTTGGCCTTTTTTACTTTGATTTGAAACCGTTTACTATTTTTTTATTGTCAATATCCACAATATGAGATATTAATGTTTATATAAAGTATTCTTAAAAATTAGGGCAAGCGTGTTTCGAATAGAATTTGTCTAGTAATAAATTATCGAAAAGTACTGCGTTACATCGCGGGATTGTTTCACCGAGCGATTTTCGCTCATTGATAGATACTCAAACTGTTTATGAGAACTAGGTTGTTCTCATTCATACCGGCTTTTTCCATATTTAACGGAAGCTTGACTGCTCCCATAGCCATTCTCACCATCGAGTACTTGAAGATGGTCGATCTAGAAACTCTTGGATGCCAGAGGCGGATTTGTAAGCAGTCGCTATAGGCTCAAGCCAAGGGTCCCATCCACACGTCGGCCTCAACACACAATCAGTGAACTGCCAATAACAAATAGTTCCGTTTCCTGTTCCCTGTTTTGGTTTCGTTATCCTACAATTACAGTTTTGATGTTTCATTTTGTATACAACAAAATGCTGTTATATTATTAAAATCCTAGTTATTTGTTTACACTTTCTATATTTATTTTATATTCATCACTCATCGTCAACTATTCGGTGGGTAAGTTTTCTACCACAATTTAAAATCCTATACCCTCTCAGAAACTAAGACTGTGGGGTTCAAAGAGCAGTTCTTTCTACCACCGTCGAGGAGGCATGGGCGCCACTGTCTCCCACCAATTATCCTTTCTTCCCTCCTGCGAAGGAGTTAATCGTCGGAATCATCACTCTCCACTAGTTCCGTTGCTTTCGGAGCAAAGCTCCTTTTTTCTGGACGAGCCGCTTCATTTTCCATTATCTATATCGCCTTCGTTCGCTTTTCTCCGTTCGTCCACCATTCTTGTTTTTCAACGAAGATGTCATTATTTGAACCCCATTATGATTATTACTTGGAATTGAAAACTAACGAGGCTATGAGGTTTATAGGTCTTTTTAAAGCTGTCTCTCGAAGTTAACTTTATATATTATAGAGGAAAGTTTATTCCTACTGTATTCATCGTTTTACGAACTGATATTTGTGTCAAAATTAGTGCTTAAGTTAATTTTTAGACTAGAAACTGGGGAATGACGACAGTTTTCCGAAGCATATTGTTTTAGAAACTTTTATTCGTAGAATTCCTCATCCATTGTTTACGTTTACGCTGATTATCGATCAGCTAGGTAGTGCAGGGTAATCGGAATTCCCGACATCTTTTCCGAAACTTTCGCAATGTCATAGAATCATATTTGTATATTTCGCAGTAGTATCTGAATTAATTATCATGAATTTAGAATATGAAATATCGGGTCATGCATCAAACATCGATAGTCAGTAATTTTTCGGGCAACTGGCTCCCCATGATGGTCCAGAGGGGATATCTTAAGGGCGAAACGTTTCTGAACTTGCTTCGAGGGCTTCCAGAGGCTGTCGGCCCTGGCGCCGATTACCCTTCCGGTTATCTCCCTTCACATGGCCATCCTCCTCTTTCCCCTCGTTTTTCTCAACAATCGCCCCATCTCCTCTTCATCATCCATCTTCCTTGGCGGCCCTAGAGAAGATGAGGCGGCCTCAAAGGGTTGCCCAGTGGATTGTTATCTTTGGTCGGGGAAGCCTTCAATCACCTGAGGTGACTCGGAATGCCATCCCCCTTCCCCTCAAACTGTACACCTCATCCCTCTCCCTGCGGTCGAAGATTTCTCGTAAGATCGTTCCTTTTTTTCTTCCGATGGAGTTGGGATGGCTCTCGCTCTTACAAGCATTGTTGCTCTGCTCGACCTTGGCAGTTTCTTAAAGCCCTCGAGCCGCGAAGTTGTTCGGTATGTTATCGTTAGGCGTGCTTTTGTAATGTCATGTTGTCGTTATTACGGAGCTCTGTCTTGCTCTCATTACGCGATAAGTAACAAGCTTGGTGGATTCTCTAACCACGCGGTTTTATTTTAGAATCAGTCGTAGTTTTACTGCCATCCTTTGAAGCTCTTCTGCGGAAATTTTGCTGCATAAAGCTTTAACGTTGAGGTCCATGTTGAGCAATGTCGGATTGCTTTTGTGTTTTTTTGCGTGATATTTAAGGAATGCTTATCTGGTATCCGGAGTATATTTGCTGTAGTATTTTGGATAAAAATTGTTCCGTGCCATTCTTGACTCTTTAAGGCTTTAAGCATTTTATAAAACTTAATAAATTTTTATTATTGATATTATATTATGTCACGAATGTTGTAAGACAATCTTCTGTTATGAATTGACAAATTTAACTTAAATTTCCTGGCGTTTCAAGTATTTTCCCTACGTTGGAAATTTTGATTCTGGTGTTTTAAAGTTCTTGCTACTTCTAACCTTGTTCGTCTCGTGTTGTAATCTTTGTTTCTCTGATGTATTTTAAACTTTATGCTCGTTTATCGTGAATTCTGATTCGTAAGCCAGTCATGTCCGCTCCAAAATAGTAGCCGCTTATTTATCGTTCGGTGAGCAGCTTAGTTTTTACCCCCTTTTCCCGACCAGCTCTACTTTGACATCTTTTGGCCGTAAATTAACCTCGGGTCCGTCGCTTGCGAAAAGATTTCTTTTTTCGATTTTTCCGTCGCCTTTTTATTTTGCTCGGTATTTTTTCATCCCTCGTGGAGTAGCCGACTTGCCCAAACCTTCGTGGCGCCGGTTTTACTGGTTTTTATTATGGACAATCTCCCGTCTATTGCCCAGCATTCCCGCATGTAATACGGAGGGTGAGAAATTTATTATTTCGAGGATGAAGATTCGAGGATCTTATAGAGAGTCAATCATTGTCCTCATGTGTATTGTTTTCAGATTAATTGCCTCACTTATTTCTTTTACTTCATGCGTATGAGACTTAGTCTACCATATTTATTTTTGTTTAAATTGAAAAAAAATTGTTATAAGTGGTAATATGTCTTCTATTAGTGATAGCATAAAAGTTTAATTTCTGAAAAGGCTATGTATGTTTAGGCAAGCCCTACTTAACTGTTTTTTAAGGTGTACCTTGTTTATGCGGAATTTTGGTAAGTTTTTTAGTCAACAGGTTTCATTATATTTTATACCATTATGTGTCAGGTTTGCCTTAGGATTACTAGTCACTTTTGTATTCTTACTCAATCTGTGTCATTCATATAATAATTTACTTTATATTTTTATATTACATATCGTATGAGTGTGTAGAGTTTAGAACATAAGAGTGATTTGAGAGCATAATTTGCTAAACTGACTGCGAGACAGTGTTTATTGTCCATTCTTGAATAAGATTTTTGCGTAGACAGTTTTATTTTGCAAGCTTGGTTTTTCTTAACTCTTTGGTCCTCGATAAAGTTTGTGTAGTGTTACATCTGCAATCACGGACATTTTCTATCGTTCATTATCTCTGAAAGTTTATTTGTTATGCTATTTTTCTATATACAGACCAACTGTCCCCTTTATCACAGAATTGTGTGGATGTAGACGAGGAAATTGAGGCATTGATTTATGCTGCGGTGACCTACTGTTTCCGGTATGCTTGAATGTTACGTCGATTTCGATACACCTTAGATCGAGGATTCGAATCATTTCTGGGAATGCCTCTCTCCTTACAATTTCGTCGATCACGGCTACAATTCCTGTAAGAGCCCCATTATTTTATAGACCTCATACGTCAGTGAATGAAATACCTAATGATAATTTTGTGTCGCTATCTTTGGAGTCGTACCCATGAATGATTTAACTGCAGAAGGCACTTGGAGATTTTCCGAGTTCCTTTCATTCAAAATTAGCTCAAGACTTTCTGCTGTGTTGACACTGGCAGTTAGCACATGTTTCTCGGGAGGACTCGAACCCCACACCGCAGGGTGGAATGCACATCCTACGCCAAGGACGGCGGCGAGCCGTGACGACTTGGTGCAATCCTACGAACCCTTCATCTTTAAAGCGTTATGCTTGGCGTCCTCCCTTCTGTCCGTTATTCCTCCTATTACTAGAGATCGCTATTTGTTTCTCTTTATGTCCCCGTCAACTCCATGTTTGCCCTATGCCATGTGCCCTGCCGCGATCACGTGATGACCTTTCCGTTCCTTCATCTCTCCACCTGCGCCACCCGCACTCCTTTGCACCTGTTGGATCTCTTCGAGAAGGGGCGAAGCATCCCTACCCTTATCTCTATCCCCTTCCTTCCTTATGCACTTACACGAAAAATGCGCTCTTTAATCGTCTGTCCCCGGTAGTCATCTCTTTCCATTGTTAATTGTTGCTGTAATACTCGAGAACGTCTTCCCCATTACCTTCCTCTTAAGATAGATAGTTTTGTCCGATACCAGTTTTTCCTCGTTAGTGGTGACAATAAACTATTGCCGGGGAATGCATCGGGGAAGTGTCATTAATTTTTCACGGTTAGGTTTGGCATTGACAACCAACTGAATGTGTTGATAAAACAATCGATTCCTAAGCTCTCATTACTCATGGTATATCACAAATGTATGCCAGCGAAACTCGTGGATTACAACTTAACTGTTTCAAATTAATGGAGGCTATGTACTTTGGATATAAAGTTCATGTTGTGGTTATTCGTGAGATTTTTGAAATGTTTCTCATTCGGAAAATGTTCGGCACATTATGACCTAGTTTTCTGTTAATTCGCAATTTTTATCCTTTACGTAAGTTATTGAGTCCTGATTTTAGTACTGTAAGTCTTGCCATTCTTGTTGCACTGTGATAAGTAATTTCTGTTCCGGTAGAATTACAGAAGCGCATAAGATAACAGCTTGCTATTTTGTGCCAGTTTGTACTGTCGGATGATCCTCGTACACTTTACTTAAAATATGTGGTGGGAGGATTCTTTTTGGTATACAGTGTCCAATAATTTTCTCATATTGACCTGTTGATAAATTTTTTGTCTCGGTGTTTCATTATGCAATGAAATGCTATCGAAATCTACGTATGTTTTAAACGATTTTTGATTTGCAAGTTATGATTACCTAAGTAAGAGCTTTGTAAGGGTTAAAGTAATGATTGACTATTGAAAAACGGGTTTTGCTAATTGCAGTTTAATCATTGGAGAAGTTACAAAGGTGGTTCGATTTTGATATAGTTCATTCCTTCTTTTCCTCGATAAATGTATAGCAAGCGCTGCATTACTCCTGAGTATTTTTGACAAAAGGTGTCCGCTTCTAATCTTCCATTAATCCTTCGATTTCCTGTTTGTCTGTAAAAGCGTGTGATATTTTCCTTCCTTCATTTTGCTATGCGCCTTTGTTTTCTTTTTACGGCCTCGCACATCTTTACTAGCGGGATTATCAGCAAGAAGCCGTTAGCGAGCGACATGCATTAGCGCTTTCTTTTCTCTCGCCGCTTGCAAGGGTAGATGTTATCTGAGGGATATCCTTTGTGATATAGCGCTTCCTGTAGCCTATCCCAAAACTCATCCTATGAATTAAGCGACTTATACTAAGGGATGAAAGCTGTAGGTAGCACCGTTAGTAAGACATTTGGTGACAGCTGGGAATGACTGACACTGGATTGATAAGGCTAGTAATTTCCTAAAGTGAGATGATTCCACTTGGTTCACCGTCCCTTGCTTCTTACCATCCAGGCAAGTATTCAACGATTCGGTAAAATGCAAGTGGTATATGTTCATTCATTCACTCATTTTTCAATCTCTAAGGAAACTAAAATAACGACTACGAAATAATTTCTCAGGGCGAGAAAAAAAGATGACATTAGTCAGCGATAATAGAAGGCGAGAATGCAATACGCATTCGTTAACAGATTTCTTATAGCTTTCCGTTTGCTGGTTTACAATTAGTGGTAATAAGGATCTAATAATGAATTCACCACTGTGTTTATTGAAGGATTCGAGTATATCATCTTTCTGACCTGTTTCGCAAGCGCTCAAGATTGCAGTTGTAGAAGAGTTTGTAAACTGACTTCACTCTTGCAAATAACATCTGCGACATAAATGCTTCTTTCGAAATAATAGTTGTTTTATGAGCGTGATCATTTCCGTATTTAAAATCTCTCTGTCAGAGTTGGCTAACCTGGGGTCTTTAGAACACGCCACCTTTGTACATAAGTTACATAAGGAGTCTGGGAAAATTATGCATTGTTTCGAGAAGTGGTAGATAAAATTTAAAAAGTTTGTCAGACAATTGAAATATTGGCAATACCGACCTGAATTGCTCCGAGATTGTTTATACTTTCCAATGTAGAAAGCTTGCAGAACCCTGCTCTATACCGCTGGCTGTACCTGTATACCACTTGCGATACGTCGCGCCTCTGACCCATATCTGCCTTGCGGGTTTAGTCATTTCCTAGCCATGGTTCTCTTTTATCTAGTTTTGCGTTCTATTTTTCCGTTGAAAAATCCTACTTTCATGCTTGCTGTCCCAATTCTTTCTCCGGACATTTTCCTTCTTTCTTTTCTTACCTTCCTCATCCGGTTTTGTATTCCGATTGTATATGCATGCACCCGTCTCCGCGTGTGATAGGAGCGAAGCCGCCCGGTCCACTCGTCTCATTCTTTACCCCTTATTTTCCCCTTGAATATATGCGATGCGGTTGATAAGGGGTGGCCCCAGGATTAATGGACAGCGGATAGGGCTGGTGGTGGCCTTTTTGCGAGAATGGGATTGCGTGGCTGTTTGGAATACACAAGGAGGCAGAGAAGTGAGGCCTCCGACTTATCCCTCACGGAAAGGAAAAAAGATCCTCCCTCGTTGGAGGGCCCGCTTTTTTACCTTTTAACCGCGCGCTAAAGATGGCAGGGGTTGGCGGCGTGCTCCTGCTTTGGTTTGCGTGGGAGGAGAGGAAGCCGGGAGCTCGGAATGACTGAAGTTTTCACTACAAAGAGATGCCGACTCTATATGGGTCCGATGTTGCGTGATGCGGTTGGAGTGCGTTTTTACGGTGTATTGTGTGTCTCGCGCCCCTAGGAACTAGCCAAGATGCAAAAGACGTGGGAAATTCGATTCTTTCTCGGGTATTCGCTGGCTTGCTGGAGAAGGTTCGCACATATGCTCATGTTACCTCTATTTAAAAATCTGAGATTTTGTCAACTATAATTTCATATAGGGGCCCGGTTGCTTTTTTTCTAGAATAAGAACTTGGTGCTCGTATTTCAAAGTATGACTACAATTTAAGATTTGGTATTTATAAGTATCCTCATTTTGGTAAGAATTGGAACTGTCATTAAGTTATTCAGCCCGAAGGCCGGCCGGTACCTAATTTCCTCTTCTATTTGCTACAAAGAGCTAAGGGATGGAAGTGAGGCTTACTGGGCAAATTGAGAAATGCAGTTGTTAGTCCTTCATTTCCTCGCCGAGCCAGAATGGTATAAATAGAATAAGTCATAAGTGAAGTACCGTGAATCTACGAGTAACACTTTTTGCAACATGCTTTCATATTAACACAGCCATAACGCAGACAGAAGTAAACGATAGATACATTTTTCTCTGTCTTGTACCAAAAGACAAATGAAAGATACTTCATTCCTCAAGTATTGGAAAATCAGAGTACAAACGAGTGAAACGTCAGTATTGATGAAATCTGCGTCGTGTTTATATTTGATGCATTAAAAACGATGAAAATAATTTACATTAGAAATGAACCTAATTATTATTAGCCTGACCGATCCATTAAAGTAATCGTTCTGTTTTTAAACCTGGTCGAATTTGTGTTAGTTTTCTTTTGATGCATTAGTAGTATTTTCTTATTTTATCCGCCATTCTTTATTCGATATTTGGTTTTGGAATTTTGTCCTAGGAAAGCGTTTTTGAATATTGTATTTCAGGTAATTTTATTTTTTTAAACTCTTAGAATGCGCAACGTAAGGTTTGCGTTCACTTTAGCTTCCACATATTTAGGAGTTAAAATACCGTTATCATGTGTTATCAATATGAATTATGGACTATTCATGAACGTTGTGTTACAGATATTGCTATAATTTTATTGGTTGTATGATAGGCTAATTAAATGCATTCCTCTTTAAATTTACTATCCGAGTTATGCCGAAGGAAACTCGTTATCGAGTGTCTATTCAGGGGCTGTCTTCCCATAGGGTATAGCAAATATTTCGGTCTTTTGGAAAACTTAAACAGCCTAATAGTCTCGATATTAAGGTCATTTAAGAATTTCGCTGTTTTTGTGAAAATTTCTGCTAGGTATACGCTCCATACATATCTTGACGCCTCTAGGATTAACTCTTCGTTTATTGTGGCTATTTTTCTCTGGTGCCTCGGTGGTCATCGGATTATTTATAGTTTTTATCGTGCCGTCCAATAGCGTAATGGTTGGGCTGCGCCAGCGGATATTTTTATTTGCCTCATAAATATTTAAAGGATTATTTTGATGTGAGGGGAGAGGCGGGTGTTGTCTGGATCAGTCCGTCTCGTCCGCGATTAAATTGGGAGTTTTCGGCCTTTAGTTGGGTTGTTCCACGACTTGACGGTGTGTATCTTCCCCCATATATTCGAATTTAAGGTCTCACTCTCCGTAGATGTCGTTTTTACGCTTGGGTAGTGTAGGGGGCGATACCTCTTTTATACATCTTTCTGTGTTTACGAGGCAATAACGGGTTTTCTTGTGACGCTTGGAATATGTCGAATTTATTGTTTGTTAGAAAAAGTTCCATCTCGATGTCTCCCTGGGAATTTTTTTGCTTCTATGAAGTGATGCTGTAATACTTAAATTTAATTAGAGAACGTAGTTTTAATTCTAGGGTAGTCTTGATTCTGAGATTCTTCAAAATACTTTGTCTCAATTCGAGATAAAAAAATTTTATGCTACTTTTCGTGATTAGTTTCTTAGATGAATTAAGCAGTGTTTGCTTAAGATTGTCCTATTAATTACTAGGTCTTGATAAAGAAATTAGGAAAAGATGGTAAAATCCTTGGTGGAAGTGTTTTGCTATATGGGTGTAAAACGTGGACCTTACGAAAGGACAAAAAAAGATTAAAGGCCATTAAAGGTAATTTGGTTAGTTAGAAAAACAAACTCAGAGGTACTAGAGATAGTCGGGGAAGAGAGAGTTTTAATTGAAGTAATGTTAACGTAATGAGTAAGTATGAGTTGACAGAGGAAATGAATGGGCCAAATATTGAGGGGAGAGGGATTGCTAAAGAATATTATTGACGGAAAAATAGAAGGAAGTGGCGATTAGTGGGGAATATTAGGGCACATGAACCTACCGAAAGGTAGAAAACGTGTGATGATGATATCCTAAAAATAATTCTCTCTCCTGTTTTCAAACTTTCTTTGTTACCTGCAAGAGACTGATCGTATCTGTGAATTGGACCAAATGACCAAAACTAATAAGTATCATTCTTTGAAATTTTATTCCCTTATTTAAACCTATTTTTATCAATGTTAAAGAGTAATCATTCTTCAGTGAAGATTCAAAAGTTCCTCATAAGATCTCTCAATAATACCCTTTCTGTCGTTTTTATTCTGCGATTCCTATTAGGAGCCTTCTAAAACGTATTCTCTAGATGGGATCTCCTATTGTGATTACGTTTTAATTCTCCTCCAGTATCATTTCACTTGGGAGCTAATTATATTGATTATCTCTGTTCTTATACCGTTTGTCTTGCATTCCCTTCTCACACTTACCCCGTGAGATTTTTGTGGAGCGCAAGGTCTGTGGCGGTAGGGCGTAAGATTATTGCGGCGAGATATGGAATAGAATGGTTCTTTTCAGGGAATGGATGTATGTATGTACCAGGAATTGAATGAACTTGGCTTTTAAAAACAGATTATGAGGAGATCTGTGATGATTTGGGGTAGGAAGAGATGGGCGAATTGGGGAAGACGTATTTTTCTGCAGTTACGTAGGTTGAGGTAACGAGGGTCTCCATGCCTTTCTCCTCGAAAGATCGGAGAGGTGTGCCCGCGTCTTTTCCTGCCTTCTTTTGTCTCCCGTTTTTTTTCGACATCTTTAGGGATAGGTGTGTCACGAGATTTAGTCACACGTTTCAATAAAATTCATAAACTGCTCCGGGCTTTAAATTTGAATGTCGATACGAATCATTTTTAGTTTCAGCAAACTTATATGATATTTGCGAATTTTCGTTACTTGTCTAATGACGTTTCAAATAAGTAGAGGTCCGGAGAGTATATTCTTATCTTTCAGTGCGAAACTTCACTGTAACCTTACTGTTCAGCTTTGTTGGTTGGGGATACAGGAATAAATTCGCCCGTGTGGGAATATGAAGGCTAATTATATAATATTATACTAGTTACCTCACAGTTTACCCAAAAAATGTTAGCGTATATTTTTTATGGTATTTCTCATAGTGGTGAAAAGGGTGGATGTTTATTTTTTGTAATTTCGAGTATGGATAATGGAAAGAGTAGGTGTTATTAAGCTCTGAATAATGGATCTTCTCTATTGAATGATTGATTGTTTTACTCTCCAGAATATCCGAAACTTCCGTGAAATCTATTATCTCGAAACTTGGTGGAATGAATAATCGGAGGTTTCTGCTTATATGCAGGGAGACTTGGTTTATTCGCTATTCATTCTTGAAACCGAAACAACCTTATCCCAGTAGGTCTTGATGTAAATAAAACCATTTTGTATTAAAACCGTAGGATAGTTATACATTGGGATGGTTTTTACCTATTTTGTGTTGTTTTCCTCTCACTTCACCATGTCTCCCTCTTCTCTGCTCGAGTTTATCTCCGCTGGACAGCAGGTGTTCTCTTTTACACGGATCTTTTTCTCCTTCTCCCTTAAGGACTCCTGCGGCTACCATTTCCACCGCACCGCCTCTCTCTCGTCCTATTTCTCTCTCTTCCTCACCTCTCATGCTCCTTTTCCACCCTCTTTACGATTTCTCCCTTCTCTCGGTTTTTATTCGAACCACCCGACCGACCTTCCTCGGCCTTGTAGACAGCGCCCGCCGCTTTCCGGCTCAGCGGGCGAACTAGAGTTCGATACCGTTCCTTTCGGAGGTCTGCACGCAATGTTTTTCGCTCCCCTGCGGCTATTTTATCTCCCTCTTTTCCCTACCGACCATACTCAAGAGCACGTCTTCCATAAGACGAATCTTCCGAATCTTTTATTTTTTCGAAGCGGTTTTTTCCTTCGTTCCCTTCGAATATTGGCTCAGCTTTTACGTCGGGATGTGCGGGTGATTTCGCTCGATTTACCTTTTTGCTCCGGCGCTGTTTTTTTTCTGTAGTTTTGGAGTGAACGATCGGAGCTTTTGATGGCGGCTTAGGGAAGGAATAAAGAGATAGGAGGGAGAACAATTTTATGCCCCATCATTCGGTCTTTTAAAAGGGTAGCGCTGGACTCAGTGTATAAGTAGGTCGTGTCTCAGGAACGACGACCGAGAATGTCGTCGTATATTTCTCTAAGTTTTAAAGCCGGCGATTGATTCGAATGGGTTTATAACCCGCTCTTTTATAGGTACATCCTCGCTTATGACCGCTAGACCTTTGTCGAGCTTTGTTTAAATACGTTTTCTGGAGTGCTCTATTACCGCTCGTCTTGTGAATACCTTTCTAGGTTTTATTACTTCCTTTGTTTTTGGGATTATGTGCATGCTATGATTTTCGCTAGTAGAATAGCATGTGGGGCTGATCGTTTCAAATTATCGTAAGTAAATATCCTTTTTCTTATCTTCCTTCGCTGACCTATGAGTTCACGCTTAGCTTTTATAGATTTCTTATTCCTCTTTTTATATTTAACACTATCACGAAAATTGTTAAATGTTATCAATGATAGCTGTTGTTAAGACGTAAAGATTTTTCGTTGTTTTGATAGTGTTTCATATAAATATTTTTCCTTACGTTCTCCTGTGTCTCAAAGAAAATGGTAATTTTAAGGAAGTCATTTTCTAGCGCAAAAGGTAGAAAACGTTTAAAAATATATTAGGCACAAATAAGTGATGAATCCAATTTTTTTCTATCGGAATGTTTCTACCATGTTTCCGAGAGATGTATTTTAGCAGATTTTTAAGGATGGCCTGCTATATTTTTTTCATGAGACAGTCTTTTCCCAAACTCTGAATACAGCGGAGACTTCCAGCTTGTGCTGTCAGCTTCTATCCTCTTTACGTGACCATTATATCTTCCCCTTCAGAAATCATATGCTTATAAAGAGGTAGATCATACTCATGTCCTGTGTTCCCCATTCGTGGCTTCGTATTTTTATGGGTCTGCCGGAAGGCTATCAGAGCGTTTCTGTACAGATATCTGTTGTGGGCAGAGGATTCATTTTACAAACTCGTCTCTTCCTTGTTTTTTCTTTTTTCGTTTTCACTTCCACCCGGAGCACTCACTTCTCCCCTTACTCTGAAATATATTTCTTGGGATCTCTTTTTCTACTCACCGCCCCTCCAATCATTTAAGGATACGCCTTCTCGAAAAACCCACTTCGGCTACCGAATCTTTTAAGGGTACTTCTCCGTCCCATGCCCTTCTCCTTTTAAAGCCCGAGTTTTCCAATCTTGTTATCTGCTTTCCACACGAAGGGTTCTGCGCCACATCATCGTTTCTTATATTCGCTTTTTTGTCTTTTCTTTCTCCTCCTTTCTCCTTTTCTCCGTGTTCGCGAGCCCTTGCACCGTTTTCTCTCATAGCCCATTTCCAGTCATCAATGTTGGTCAGAGATGGGTCAAGTCCGCTGCTAGACTTTCAGGTAGTAGGTGAGGATGACTTTGCAAAGCTCTCGTCTGCTTAGCAGCATGAGTTATGTCCAGGTGTTACCATCTGGGTTCTTACATTTTTGTATCGTTTTTTCTCGACAAAAGTGATAAGCTATAGACATTTTTGTGTACTACACCTACCGCGTATGTCCTTATTCTATCTCTGATAATGTTGGTCTCTAAGCATAAAAAAATACAATATTGCGTGTGGTTTTGGTCGGGAATAATTAACAGCAGTTTTTGACGCTTTACAATATCGCAGTCCACCTGTTATCATCATTAACATTTAGCGGATTGCTCAAATTTTAATTTGCTTCTCATCCCTTCAATCCATTTAAGATTAATTTACTATAATATTTTTCTAATTCTTCTTTACTGCCGATAACGTTAAGATTTATATTAATTTTGTGCGGAGAATTCCTTTTACTGCTGTTTCATGATCTCTTATATAAGAATTTCATAAATTATTAAATAGTAATTATTTTTAAAATACATAATTTAAATTGTTATTTTTAAAATACATAAGTAAGTTTACTTTGTCTAATGGAAAGTCCATTAGACAAAGTAAACTTACTTAAAATAAGTAGAGAATACAATTATTGGAAAATATCTTCTAGATTAGTCTTCGCGAGAATCATTCATTATTATTATTGTAAAATAGGTTTAATAAATAATAACTTTCAATATTCTAGTCCTATACATTTTGCTACTTTCATTTCATTTTATCCTGGTCCTTTTTTCGTTTGTAATTCATTTCCTTATGTGTTTGCGGTATATAGCTATTCGACATAACTCTCAGCATGTGTGGAAATTTAACTGACCTATCTTTGAAGAAGGGGAAGGTGTTCGGGTAGGAAGGAAAATATTTCAAGAATTTTCTTTTTTCTCGGGAGTGCCTCATTGAATTTTACCATAATGGATATTTACGAGACGTTTCGTAGGACTTCTTATGATCTCCGAATCGCCTTCGGAGACAGCTTGGCATTTTATCATTTGATTCGCATCCGAATATTTTGGCACCTTAGCCTCGGTGGTGTGGAGGATAGCGCTCATGTCTTTTCTTTGGTCTTTCCTCATATCCCAGATGTCCCGTGGGAGGAATGTCGGTCGTTGGAGGAGACAGAAATATTTGTAGTCCTGTTAAAGGAACTCGTGATTTTTCGTAAATTCTCATTCTTCCAAGAATGGTACGGAAATTATCTTCGAGGTGACATTAAGGAATTTCACGAATCTTTGGTTAAAGACTTAGGTTGTCTTATTGCCCTTGATCCGAGACTAATACAGGAGGGGTTTCCCTCAAAACTATGGCTGTCTTAATAATTTCTTTGCCCTGGAGAATATGATGAAATACAGTACAACCTCTCCTAGTTTATGAGGTTGTCCACATTCCGGGAAATTCCATCTTCGAGTTTTTCTTCGTAGATGGACGGCTTTAGCATTTTTACCTCTTCAAGTTTCCAGGTTACAGGTGACAGGTTACGGCTGTGACCTCGGACGCTTGCTCATTGCATATTCGAGATCATTTGTTTTTGCAGTTTCCCTGTCTTCTTCAGCGCGCTCAGATAAAAAGGCATGTAATTGAATTCGGCTCCGGATGCTGGAGTCGAGGCTGGGCTCCATCCCATTATGGTTTCTTGTCTCACGTCCATACAGTAGTAGGGTCGCCAGCGTTGTCTTTTTTCTAACTTGGAGCAGTTGAGAAATTCTAGTTAAGGCCACTAATGATAGCTTGGGCTTGAGCCCAAATACCCTGCGAAATGGATATGCCGTAATTAAAAACATGATCTCGATTTTTTCCACCTATTTGGAAATGTTACGATTCTATTTGTAACTTTCTAGTCATTATTTCTTCTGATTCAGTATATTCTAAAGATAATTGTCCTTGGAATTGTTAAGACGGCTCATGAAAATAGTGATGTAATTGTTTGCAGTTTCTGAGTTATCTAATAATAATATTTTTCGGCTTCTGTAATTAGATATTTTTGAACGGATTCAGTCTTTCTCGATTGTCTAATATTTGCGAATTATTGTCTGAGATTTGCGTATTTAATTTATTTTCAAAATGATGTTGATGTATCACAAAATGGTAATTGGGTTTTACTAGACGTTTTTGAAAATGTCATTCTTTTATGTCTTGTGCTAGTTTCCGCCCCGATTTTGGGTATTGAAAGTTGAAATTGAAAGATATCGCAACGTTCTCGTGATTACTGGATTACGAATCAACATTTTACGACTTCTCATTAGTGGACCAGTTTATGTCTCATCATTCCATTGCTATTCTATTACTCAGAATAGGTTACTACGTTATGGGAGAGGAGTCGTATTTTCTGAAGATCGAAAACTTCCTTCCAAACCACTAGTAAGCATAATGCGGCGAAGCTGCACGTTCCTATGCAGTGCATTTTCTTGCCGGACCTTGCTTTTCGGGCTCAAGAGGAAAAAGTGGTAAAACTGGAGCACTCGGAGAATGGATTTCCTTAAAAAGGATCTCCGCGATTTGGGACGACACTCGGACCGTCCGAGAGATGGGTGAGCTTTTGGTAGGAGGCGGCATCTTTTTGCTCGGCCGCCCTCCCTCGCCGCGCAACTACAAAGGGAACCGCCGCATCGATGCGATGGAATGGGGATACCATACGTCACTCCTTTTATAGCGTTCTCCGGGTCCCCGGAAGATTGGACGCCTTTGATTACGGCGCGTTCTCTTTCTGGAACTGCGGTATGGAAATCGTATTTAGATGAATGGACGTTTTATAGGGAGTCTCACGGTCGGTCTTGTCGGTCCGAGGGTGGGTTTTATCTCTTATCCCTCTTTCTTCCCATCTCTCCCCGTCTTAAATTTTAAACAGGCTGGCCTTTTTTCCGTACTCTCCGAAGGCAGACCCTTTGTAATTGCATTGTACTCCCGCTCGGTGCATACTTGCATTAATGGGCACCTTGAGGAGGTGATTTGTAGGTGATGTTGGGAGGGCCCATGGGCTGACACCTACATGGTCTCCTGGTCGTTTATTTATGTTTTTAAAAGGGATGTCTCGCCTCGCAGATGGCTGGAGGATGGAGAAATCCGATGGGATAATATCTTTGCAGGTGGATCTGATTGCAATATTATGGGGTGAACATCGTCTTGGTATTTCGGATCTCTATTTTGCAGATGCTGGATCATTCCAGGTTTAGTATTTGAAATTTGCATTTGCCTTCACTCTGGATTTCTCTTTACTCATGCATGAATTGCATGGATTTAATTGGTGGCTACCGGAGTTGTTTCAGTAAATTATTAATCAATTTCATAGTATTTAACGGTTTATTATATTTTTAAGAATGATGAATAATGATTGAAATGACATAATAGGCCACCACCTCGCTTAGGGATTCCCACGTATTACAGGGAAACAATGATAAGGACATTGTAGCGTGTGAATTCACTAGGATCTTGATATTTGCAAAATATTTTCGTCGTGTAACCCATTTAACCCACCAACACATTTTGACGAATCTCATAGCAGGTATCGTACCTTGACCTGAATGATGTGCTGAAAAAGCGTGAAAGTGATTGATGCTGCAAGGAAGATAAATGGCCATGCTGTGAATTTTTTAATGTTCGGTCTCAGGAAAGGAATTGTCTACCCTTCTTAAAGAGGGACTTGTCTGGTTACAATAGAGTGAAACTACATAATCCAGTGCTAAAATCCCCCTTTTATGGCACCTTCGTGATGAAATAGTGTTACTTTATAAATGCAGTCTCATGTTCCTATTAATACCTATAATTTGAAAGAAACATAATTTCTGAGGATGGGCTTTATCAATTATTTACTTGCTCCAATTTCGGTCTATTTGTTCAAATTCAAACATTAGGAAACAAACCGGGCTTCATGCAAAACCTAACACTCTTAATACTTTTTTCCTCAATACTCTTAATACTCTTTTTTGCACCTTCAATAATTTCTTCTCCGAATGATTTAGTCGCCTCATGAGCGTGGTCTTAAATTGCGATAACCGTCCGATGCGCTCGTCATTTAGCAATTTTCTTTTCCTTCTTTAATTATTTAGTGATTTATTTACTTGTTTATTGCGATCTTTTTCCTCGTTCTTCCCCCCTTCTTCGCTTGAATTTCTTTCGTTCTTTTTCTGTTCCTGTTATCGTCACTGTAGATTGTACTGTATTTCATTCCATTCTCTCTTACTATAGTCAAGTGAATTAGGTGTTCAGTTACATCTTTGTTCTGATTTTTTTACATCGAGCAGTTTTACCCGCACTAAATAAATTTAAGTTTGAATTAAAATAAATCTTAATCAAGATATCAAATAGGAAACTGCTAATTTGTGGAGGGTTTTTACAGTACGGGTGAGTTTTATTTTGTAGTGCAGAAGTATTCTCGATTATTGCCTTTTGTCCATTCGAAGTTGAATGCTAAGTTAATCCAAGGAAATCATAATTGTTGGAGTAAACTAAAGCAAACTTAAGACATGTCGTTTTTGTATCTTGCAGGCTGATCATAACCCATAACCATAACATGGTATGTTATTGAAAGGTACATACTTTTCCTTGGAAATTCTTTAAATTACTCCTTAGGTATACAGCAACTAATTTCATAGGCATGCTCTAATACATTGGGTTTAGCGAAAGAGTTTACAAACAGATTAAGCAAATTTGGACTGACTGCATTTCGTGTTACATTAAAAGTTTCCCCGGCATTTCAACGAAAGCCTTTTAAGAGATTTGGGGCTGGTACTAATTTGGAGAAATTCAGGTATCGAATTTTCATTACGATTTCCCCAACCCGATAAATCCGTAGCGTTGTAGACTCAATATCTATGCATTCTTCATAGCAAGTGCTTTCGTGGGATTCGTTTATTCTTTCTCTTGCATTCTTCCTGAAAGTAATACATAATTGTTATTACCTTTTTTAAGCTTCCCACTCTCTCATACTAACCTATCATAATTTAATCAACCAGCCACACCTGAATGATGTGTAATTCCACCTTCTTTCTTAGTGTATAAATTAATCGAGTCGTTTTTTCCTTGCTCAATTATTTTCTCTCTCTAGGTCCCTTTCGCAAAAGAAAGTAAGTGAACGAGCCTGCTGAGACATGAGATGGGATCTCGTTTGAACCGAATTTATTTCAGTGGGCAGTCGGAATAGGTGTTTACCTTGCTCCCGATAACGGATGTTTTCTCGAACTTCATTCACGTCAGACTTGAAAGTAAGAAAGCTGATGTTCCATTGTAAATGAATTGCAAGGATCGGTCACTTTTCTAAAAAAAGTCATCTTAGGTGTTGTTAATTGTTATGTGGCTGGTGGGTTGGTCATTTGATAGCTCGCGTGGAAGAATTTCCTGATAGTTACGGTTTTTTTATATCTTTAGGATTTCTTAAAAGTTTGAAATGTAGTAAGATGTTAACCAGGTCGTTGGTTAATTAGTCATTGGTAGCTTAATTGGTTATCGTTAGTTTATTTTTACATTATTATTATTTAATTAAATATCACTTACATTCCACAAGTATATAGATTAAAGCTGATAAAAATCTGTCGTTACATGTAATTTACAGTTGTACGATTCTGGGAAGTTGTTTAAAATCTTGCCTTATCTTCGTAGTTTTGAAAGATTATCTAGTAATCTGATTGCTTTTTTAAAACTTCGTATCGCATTTTTGCCATCTAGTATATGCACTACATATTTGATAAAGATTTTATTAATATCTCATTAGTCTTTCTGTTGTTACCGCAGTTCGACATGTAAATTACCAAGAGTTGTACATTCTTTTTCTCTGAATCGTGATACTCTTTTTTTTCGCGAACCGATCCGGTAATCGAACGCCAACAGGTGTTTCATCGGCAAGAAAATCTGTTTCGTTCAAACGAGGGCTGTGTCTGTCCTTCCAGGCGACCGTTTCCATTCTAAACGAGGGCGGCGATCGCTTTTTGTTCTGTTTCTCTTAACAAACGAAGATGTGAAGGGCCGATATAATCCGGATATGGAAATGGTTCTGCAATTAAAAAAGGTGGGTCGGATCGAGGGCATGGTGGGAGTTTCACGTCCTTATCGAGAGGAAAGCGATCTTTAAATCTCTTCAGAGAGAGGATTATTTCTAATATGGCGTGATTTCTCCTTATCCCCTTTTGATATCAAACGCAGATTATTGCTGCTCTTCACGAAGGAAGTGAAAGGAGATTTCGTCAATGTTGTCACGAATAATCTACCATAAAATGTCAACCGAGAAAGTTTTTCTCGTTTACTTCTGACGGTTCTGAAGTTTTGACGTGACAGTTTAAGAAATACTTAAACCTTAATCAGAGGGTCGTTCTTTTACTAATTATACCTCTTTAACGTTAGCTTTTCAAGCATGCCTCAGGATTTAGCGTTAATCTTACCTTTAGATATATTTTTTTACTTTCTTAATTTTCATAGTCGCAATATGCGAAGGCGTTACCTCGTGGAAAGCCAAGGTAACGGAAATAAATTTCTCGTACAGCAGATTAAATTTGGCGACACGTTTCGCTAGCGAGCTACCGTCATCTGGCTACTGAGGATCAAGGGATGAAATATAAATAATAGCGCATCAGTTCTCCTTTCTTATTTAATAGGGAAGCACGCTTATAATGTTGATACCTCCCGGTGTGATTTCTCTATGCTCTACCTGGCGTCCAAAGAATTAAAATTGCATGTACTATGGCTGTGATAGATAAAACCGGTCTATTCAATTCTATAATCTTTCCAAAGAAGGCAGTATGATCTCTATTCTACCGTATTTTTTTTTTTCAGTTTGAGACCAAGTCTAAATGGCCTTGTAAATTAAATAGTTTTTTCTTTCTTCTCATTGTCTGTGATCTATTGTTTACAGTATTAACCCCTGTTAACTATCATCGAGAAGTATTGCTGTCATCTTCCGTGATACTGATTAAAAGACCCGGAAAGTAATTCAATTATACTTATGGTAAATTGTGTCATTGTGTGGTGGACGAGGTTGAAAGATAGCGCAGTATATCACAATCTGTCCCTTAGCAGCTGCCCACTTATACGTGCTTTGCGGCTGATCAAAGTGTTTTCCTGTTATAAATGCCGAAATATTCAAAGGCTGCCGAAAAGATCGGGATATTGTACCCGAGGGACACCTGGCAACCAAGAACCTTTTCACGCGACGCGTAAGGGCTGAAAAACCTTTTAAGCCTTATAAATATGCACAAAGAACTGTTTGAAAGGTCACAGTCACACCGTGCCGAACGTTTCATTTTTTCCTCGTTGACCCCCATAGGACACCTCCACAATTCGCCTAATATTTTTTGCCCGCTTCTCACCTCGTATTTTGGTAAACTTCGTTCCGGAGTTAAAGGGGTCGGGTTGGCCCAAGGGTCCCCTTTTCGGGAAAATGGGACGGGAGAGGTCATTCACGGTTCGTTCCCAAGAGCTTTCTGCCATTTACTCTCCTCGAACCATGAAAAAGACTTCCCAGCCAACCGATGTTATTGCTTCGGAGCTCTCCATTGTGCGACGAATAGGGTTGCTTCCTCTGCTGACCTGGGGCCACCAAAAGGGCCTCCTTCGTAATGACTTTTCCTGAGCCTCAGTGGTTTGGGGAAAACTACGTGGAAAGGAAATGAAAGAAAGCTCTTATAAGGAGAAGGTAATAATGGAAGTTCGATAAAGGCTCTGTCTCCCCCTTTCTTTTCTTTCGCTCCGTCGAAAGAAAGGTAAGGAGTCCGAAAGGGGAACAAGTAAAAAAAATGCAGTCACGCAGACCGATCCCAGACGCCCCTTTCCCTTTTATTCCCTTTCGCATGGGGGTCGAAAATCGTTTCTTGTTTGTCCTCGGACGTGTTGCTGATTTTGATTGCGTCCTGTTGCGAATTTGGGTCTTTTGCGGGAATGAAATTGGTTTTGATTCTCGCGTCCATCCCCTCGCCCTCTTTTATTATGTTCCTTTCGCTCCGGAAAATGTCTCCTCCCATTTATCCTCGGTTTATTTTATCGATTTTTCTATGTTAATTAGGCGCAGTGGTATTCCGTTCGTGGCGGACCGCAATTCGCGGAAATTTCAGGCACAGTGGACGGTGGGAACGGGCATTTTTTAGTGCTCGCTTCGCCATGGGTGAATTGCCGTTTTTCTCTTAATGTTTTTTTATTTTTATCTTTGGAGAGATAAAGTCATCCTCAAAATCATCGGATTAAAGGTGTAATGAAATGTAACAGACACGATAGTATCCCTATTTGAATGTTCATGTTTATCATTAGATTGATCGCTTAATTCTTTCTTTGTTAAATAAATTCATTTTCCTATATAACAGCAAAAAAGTTATTTATCAGCATTGCAGAATGTTAATAACTTTGACGGTAAATCGAGTAGGCTCCCATGTATGTTTTCTGTTTGCATATCTTAAAGAATACGCTTGTAAATACAATTCTCTGGATTTGAATATCTTTTTATTTGCCTCATTTCTTGATTTCCTTTGATGCTATATTCTTAACCTTATCGAAGCGGTCTTCATATCATTCACTACTTTCTAGTTCTCTTCATAAGGTTTTAGCCATGCAAACCCTATCTTTAGTATTTATTTATCATTGAGCTGTATTTCTAGATTTTTTTTCATGAACCTGACTGTTGGTATACAGAATTGGAGAGTATTTTATGCTAGATGGAATCAAAGTAGGGCCATGAATAAAAGCCATTCAATAAAGGATCCAATGGCAGATCTAGTACTATGGTTTACTGTTGCTGGCGGCTTGCTTGATGTATAGTGAATAGCTTTTATATTTCACATGTTATTCCCACGATCACTGTTTCTTTATTGTTGGGCTGTGCAAAATGATATATTTGATGGGTAATGGAAGAAAATTATTTTTCAATATTTATTCATAATTGAAGCGAATAAGAAAATTGATATTATTGATTTGGGGGCCGCATATTCAGCCGCACGGCTATATCGTGCAAAGTTATTACACCTTTCCTTAATCCGTGTAATTGATATTAATTGCCCCTGATATCAAGTTTCTGTATATGCCCCTGGAATTGGCTATGGGATTATTAGGATACTTTAAGCAAGATCAAGAAAATTATTAAATTTGTATAAAATAAAGAATTATTATTCCTTTATCATATATTTGCCTAATCCTCTATTAGAAGAAGATCATCAATAAATTTTGCTGGAGATTTGCACGTAGATGAATCATTCTGCGATCCCCGTCTCGCTTGAAAAAGTACGAGAGTGAGAAACGTCGGAAAAATATTGGTTGTTCACGGATTTACCTCACTTTCTCGCGTTGTTTTCCTCGTGCGGTAGCTCTCTCTCTCTCTCCCACAAGAGGTCACATGTCTCTCCCGTGCCCTTGCATGGGTCGAGAGGATAAAAAAGTGGTAGAAAACGAGTCGGAAGCTGCTTACCTCTTGAGCGAAGAATTAACGAGGTACTACCAGCGACGCCTCTCAAACTCGCCCATCGCTTTAAAAAAAGGTGACGTTGGAGTAACCCTCGGCAGGAAGGTTACGAAGTTATATTCAGATATTTTTCGGGCTTGGACGCTTACTTTTTCGCCTCGGCATTTCTCGCCTCTAGTCATCAATATGCGCGTGCCTTTAAAGTGTGTAAATAGGTGGTTGTTTCCACTTCTGCTCATCTCATCTCCGAGGGCCTCGTTCATAGATGGCACGTTTCTTTATACCCTGGAGATAGTGGGAGCACTACGCGACCTTGTTGCCGTTTCCACGCGGTGTGTATGCGATGTTGCCGGGTCGAACGTTATTTTTTTACCTCGTTTTACGTGTCTAAGGCGCGTGTGCGTGGAATCTTCCCTACGAGTCACGCCCACGGACCATTTTTATGCTCCTGCTTCCTCAAGAGTTTCTTGCAGCGTAGCTCTCCTCACCCAGTTTTCCCTTCCAGCATATCGCGTTACTTCGGAGCATTTTCATACGTCGCTTGTGATCGAGGTTACCATATCCCATCTGCCTTCCTTTACGTGCGCACTTCATATCTCTGTGCGTTTGATTTATCTTCTCCTCTTTAATGCAGCGTAACTCGGGTAGCAGTATGTGGGGAACGCAGGGTCGTAGCGTGGATACGTTGGGCTCCTTTATCCCGTTACTGCTTCGTTATTTCGTTTGGTAAATCTCCTCTGTTTGGGGAGTTTCTGGAAAAAATGCCAAGGCAGGATTTTGACGAGACGAAAATCGGGATTTTAAAAGAAAAGGAAACTTGGTTTTCATAATTATATTATGATTTCAGCATCGGTTTTTCTATTATCTACCTCACGACAGCTACTGCGTTTGACACTCATTATCTGCATGGATATCCTAGAATTTACAAAAAAGAGAAATATTTTATCTAACTGGAACACGTGTAGTTAGTAGCGAAAAAGGCTACGAAAATTGTGATTTCGTCTGTACTCATATTTCGCATTTAAAAATCTACATTCATTAGTTAAAAAAAAAGTCATGACTAAAGTCGCTTTTTCCATGCAAAACATAAAAGTATAGATGGACATCATTATTTCTTCACCCATTCTCCATGTTTTTCTTACTTATTAGAAATAGTTTATTTTTCCTCACTCGTGATATTCTAGAGACTAAAGTAATTTTTCAATGTGGTTGCTATTTGAACATGCAATAAATTGTCATAAAGAAATATTAGAAAAACTTAGAATTTTCGTTTTTAATTTGTTTTTTGTATGAACGGAATTGGATTTAATCATTCCTTCAATCTAATCGGTTAAATGTTCAAGTAACTGATATTTAGTGCGAAATATATCCCGCAAAATCGATACTAATTACTTTTACAACATAAATGCTTGAAAATCGATTAAATAATGTTGCTAATTCAGCTACATAATTTAGCATACTGACAGCCTAGTTTCTGTTGCTTAGCTCCTTCATGTCTCATTCTTCGTGACGATCTTCTTCGTACTTGCTTTCACTTTCTCTCTTTGCTCGACCGGGCCCTTATTTCTCGAATGATATTATCCTTCCTTTCTGAAAATGGAGAAACATGTCGTTTCGAGAATTCTCTGCTTGTATATTTCACGGCTTTCCTGGGCTGCAGGTATCACAGCGTCAAGATTTATGTCCATCCATCGTGGAGTCCGGTGGACGGCGTCCGTAAAACATGAGGATCGCGACGTCTTCGTGCGTTGGACACGCGGGTTGCCATCTCACTTACGAGGCGCTGTGCTTTCTTGAGAGCTCGCGACAGCAGAACTTTCTGCGGTGTTCGAATGGCAGGCGCGTTAAAAGAAAATATGCACAGCCTTTGGACGGGAAATAATTCTCGCTAGTCATGTCCTGATATATATTATAAGACGTCGGCGGTGAAGATCAGTAAGCTTCTCTCCGTGGCGCCTGCGCACCAACATCAACTGCCTCGAGGAATCTAATTCACCTTACGTCTCCGAAACATCCTTTTCCTATCTGTTAACTAAATACCATCTACTAAAATCCATACCTTTGAAGTGAAGCTGATAAAAATACGTTAGAGCAAAACTAGATTAGTGTGTTTTACTTGTTCGAAAAGTTACCGCGTTTCTCAACTGCTATGGATATATCTTTCGAATCAGTCACGTCGGATTGTCTCAGTTTTTACATTGTTTCATGCCATTAACGAATCATCCATATATTTTAAGCGTATCTAGGAGGATATAGGGGTCGCAGAATATATCGGAGTTCATTGGCATGGAATTAGTTATAGGAAAATGTTCAAAACCTTACAGAACCATCTCAAACGTTCCTCTTTTCCCAGAGTTAAAATGCGTGCTTTAGAAGAGGCTGACTCCTCGATAGCTTCCTTTCCCTTGATTCTAAAGGAAAAGAAAAGTTGAAAAATAAGCCTTTCAACTTTGACGCATGTTTCTTCTATGTTATTGATAAGTGAGATTAATGTATTGGGCCGTAGTTAAGATTCACCTATTTACTCTAATCACTTGATTTCGTCACTTCCTTTTAGGAAATCTTGGAGTAAATTATTTGAATGTGATTTCATTAACCATTTACACTGGCCGTTTGGTAATATTGGTTTACATTGTCAGGTGAAAAGTTACTTCATTCGTTTACTTAAAATTTCCTTTTTACGGTAATGGGTAGATTTATATTGTTGTATTATACCTTAATTTATGTGATTGAATGACCTGGCGTTTCCTTTACTGTATGTATCCTTCCTCCCTTTTGTTCGGTTCAGATTGATGATGACATGAAAGGGATGAAATGGAGGCCCCTAGCACGTGTGTGGCCTTAGTTTCACCCCATAATAATTATTATTTTTTATCTTTGTGAAGATTGATGCTCTTCTATTTCTTCTCCGATGCACCAGCGCACAAAGATCTCGAGTTCTCCGTCCTCATTTTCCGGACATCAATTAGGCGATTGAATCCGGCATTATCTCTGTTTAATCGCAGTCGAGAATATTTTCCGTGTCCGCGTAAAAAAAAGTGGTCAGAGCTCCCGTATCTTGACACTTGTGCAAATTAGCATTAAATTAAATTAATTAGGAGCTCTTTGATTACAACGTCGGGGGTTAAATCTAAACGTTTCATCATTGCCTTCCCGGAAATTTTCATTTAAGAGTTTATCTATTCATCGAGAATCATTCCGTTCCTCATTTGTTTCTGGAGCGGAAGTTTTGTTCGTTGATCTTCAATTCGGTGTCTTATTACCACGTTTGACGAAGATTTTCATTTCAACGATAAGACGCAGCTGTTGATGATTTTATTACGTTAGAAACAGACAGAATTTTCTTAGCTTGTCAAGATGAAAAATATGCCCTTCAAGCAAAAATGTGTAATTTTATAAGTTAGATAATCACTCGTACGATTTGTTGAGTATAAGATTTTAGTTTTATCATTTTTCCATGTAAAATGTTAGTTGGCAGTAATATTAGCAAATGAACTGTATATTTGGACATATCACCCTGTTTTGCAGTAATTTGTCTTATGTTAGAGTCAGTAGCGATAAAGGGACAATGAATGTTTTACATGTTTAAAGTTTATATCGATTTATCATTGGCGAAAACGGTAATTTCGCAAAAGGACGAACAGATATTTTTGAGGCACCATTCCCTGTAAGATAAGCGAGGCGTTTTCGTTTTCGTTCACCAATTTCAGTACTCTCTGTTGGAATTTTTTTCTACGAGATTAAAGTTAAAATATGTTTTTCTCTATTTAGACAGGTTTTGTAATAAATTATATCCCTGCATAAATGGCACGAGAAACTACCGTGAATGTGTTTATACTATACCGTGTTACTTGTGATATCTTGAAGTGGTCTTTCTAATTGGGTTAAAATAAATGTACTCGGTATATCATTGTGCCTGAGTTGCTGTTTGCCGTAGTCCTAAGAAGCTTTTATCCTCTTAGACCAACGGCAGAGAAAAATTTCCATTGAGTACATATGCATACCCGCTTCTTCCCACCTGGGACGGAGCCAAAGTGCGCGCATATATGCGCTTAGCCCACTTAAGAGGTTAATGTCGCGTGTTAAATGCCTGCGGGGTATTGTTTTTTTATGAATACCGTCGATTTTTCCGCCGTCACCCCACAGCGCGAGATTTGTTCTTTGGACATCACGAAACCATTTCAACGCTAGGTTGAGAAATTACCTCCTTTGCCGCGTGAGAAGCAAACTAGATAGAAAGCTCTTGTTACAAGAGAAACGCATAAGCCTTATTGCGGACCTAGTTTGTCTCTCTATCTCTCCCTCGACATGCTCCTCCCGAGTGATTAATCCCACTTCGTGGGCGAACTCCCCAGAAGCGCCTCGCTCGTACCGTACCTCCTTATAGGGAACCTATTCCATCTTCGGCGGGGAAAATAACCTAGTTGCGCGCATGGTCGTGCTTTTGATAAAAAGGCTCAATATTTTACTCCTCGTTCCTTTATTATTCGTTCCCGTCGTACAGTGATGTGGAAGACACCCCTTCGCATTTCGTGAGTTTTATTTTCGTCCGCGTTTCGTTAAGCCTTTCTGTCTTCGCTTCGGCACCCGCCCGACACGCCTTAAGGACGTGGGTGGGGCCGAGCATTGAGGGTTGAATGGGACGGGCGTCCCCTATTTCTCCGTCTTTTTTTCGTTAATTCAGTCTCCGGAGAAAATTTGCGCGTGGGCGCCATGTTTGGGTTGCAGGGAATGCCCCGTAACATTTTCGCGGGGATAAAAAAACCTGATTCCTGCAGGGGTTTCCACTGGCCTTATTTCACCGCCGCCCACGCCGAAATCCCTGATACACGTTCCATCTTTATCCTTCCCTCGTCCTTACCCGTTTATCCAGAGGGTGTGGTTAGGACTGCTGGAACGTTCCCGAGTGGGCGTTTTTAAGGTAACTCGAGATTCGGTACGGAGTGAGGGTTTGTTAAAATAACGCGTGGGTCGCGAGAAAGAGTCCGTTCTTTATTCCTATCGGGGGTGTGGTGAGGATTCGACGTCTTTTCTGTTAGGGGCGCCCTCGCTGTGGATGGACCATCAGGTTCTGAGGCCGCAGGAGGTCACGAGAGGAAAGGGGTGAAGCTCGGAACGGTCTTCGATGGGTTAGGCGATGACAGGTTGAAGGAGGTTAAACAAAACACGCCTACCTTTTTTCGCTGCTCATGGTATCATGGGTCTGTTTCATTTAAGCGTGAGCGGGTGTTTTTGTTCTGTTGCATACCGATGTCTTTTTCACGAGAGATACTTGGGCATCCGTGTTCTCGAATAGGGTATGATAGGAGGCGTAACTTTTTTATTACACACCGCCTTGTAATTTCTTCTAAATCTGATCATTGAGTGATAATGTAGAAAGAATAAATTCCCAGTTTCATCTCAGTGAACCTTAAAAAACTACCCTATATGGGAATTCAGATTTATAAAATTTTTAGTCAATTTACCCAAGGCGAGCTTTTAACATTTTATGTTTATTCTCTGCTTGTATAATATTTCTTGAATTCTTTTTTAGATTTTTACTGAATACCTACCCCTTAATAGTTATATTTTCCTCTTAACAAAATATAGTATTAGTTTTAATATCTCATTGTTTCATTTTCGGACAATATTTGTTGATTTGACAATGATTCCTTATTGTGAACAAAGGGTGCATATTATTCGATTCATCCATCATTTTGTTTTTTTTTTGAACTGAAGAAATTCTGTTTTGCCTCGCGTTGGTCCACCTGAATAGGAAGAGCGTGAAAATATTAAAGGTATAAATTCTCTGAAACTTTTCATTTGCATGGTTACCCCTGTACACACGTCAACGCGTACGCATTCGAGTTCCAAAAAGTCGTAGTCACTGTGGCATGAATAACGCGACTCTCGTTTGTTTACGGGCCGATTCGCTTCGGATATTAAATCTTGTAGATGTGGGGACAGGAAGGATTTTTTTTTCTCACAATGCGAGAAAAAGTTAATGGATTCCCGCGCGGCAGGGTCGACACTTTCGATGCGTCGCGGTTGACGTTTTTAATCGAATTTTCCTCGCTTACGTGCCGTCGGATCTTTTTCGCGACCGGCCCTTTTTTTTACTTTTTACTTTTACTTTTTTCACTTCCCCGCACTTGTCGCCTAGGGAACAATAAAACAACCGCTCTCCATCTCTGTTCGCGTGGCGACCTTTCGTACCCCAAACTCATTGTCGTCTCACAAAACCTTTACACGTGTTCACCACTCTCTGTTTCGGGAGCCACGACACCCCTATCAATCCCTAACGCAAACACGCTCCCTTACGCAGTTGCGGGTATTAGCGCGAATTTGTGTCGGAAAACCCTCGGTAATGGATCCAATCGGAATTAATCGGACGGGTAGATCGGCTTTAAGCCCGTTGCATCGTTCGCTATCTCTTTAAAGTATGCCTTCGCCTAGGTCGGACTAATCCCTCTCTGATTCTCGTATACTTACACTCGTATGAAGTTGGATAAGATTTGACGGTTTAAGTACGTTTTGGCAATATAAAACGTTAATTTAGTTTATTTAAGGTAAAGTTAATGGACATTTAAAATATTTTTAATTATAAGAACGAAATCAAGATCAGCATATATCTGCGATTATAACTGAAATACGAATTTTTGCCTTGTTTACTATGTTTCAATGATCAAACCTAGAAGAAAGTTTTCTTTATTAATGATTTGAAGTAAATATGATTTTAATAAACAATTTTTGAAGTAGTTGGTTTATATTTTATCTAATATCAATATATTCACTCGAAAGATTTTGTATTGTATTCTTTACTGTCCGTAAATTTGACGTTCAATTCAATTTGCGATTCATTTGGCAAGACCTTATCAGAGACATTATGAGTCAACCAAAACCTGTCTCCGACAGTTGATCCTGCTTAGATAGCAAATTACTGCATCGCAAATTAATATAAACGTATACACAAGCCTGTAATATCAGTAACTCCATTATCATGCGTAAATTTAGAGATCGTTTCATTTTAACAGCCCAGTATGTAATTGAAAACGATCGTGGGTTTTCAGCTTGAAAAGGTCCTTTAGTCGAGGATTGAGATCAATTCTCTGTGAACTCGGACCATTTTCCATGTTTGCCGTACCGAAAATTGTTGGTGACAGGTGTTTAGGGTGGTGTGGAGGAGGGTACGGTCGGGTAAAAGTAGATATAATTTAATTGAGGGAAAGGAGAGGGTCAGGGGAAAGTGATTTACGAAGCGAGGGTCGAGAAGTGTTTTAGGCGACGTGGGTGGGGCGGTATTCAAGAGCGCCTCTTTAAAAAGGAATTTGCCCTCGGAGGAAAAGTGGAACGTCCGAAAAGTAAGTCGATGACGCCATCGGATCTTTTTAATGCTTTCTCCACAGCGGAGTTGGACTCGATGCGGAGATTTCACTGCGGGCTTTTCATATTTTATTTTTTCACTTTGATGTCCACAATCAGAAAATCTAATTGCTACGCTCTATTTGAGGATAGACTATCAGATCCTGAGTATAAAACTGGTGATAGAAAACGTGGTGGAAAGTTTAATTTTAAATTTCTCTTTGTCCAAAGATGATAGAATTATGTAGATAATTAGGATGAAATTATTATGTTAAATGGAGAACAAATTTGTTATCTAATATTTCGTTAAGCCCTCCAAGGATCAAAGATGTTTCAGAATTCGTAATAAAATATATTTAAGAATCTAGACTATACCTAATAATTAAATCAATATGCTCGGGCATAACTTCGTGTTAAGCTATCACAGAAGAGAAAGAAAACTTGGTAAATTTTGAACGGTTTCGCTAAAGGTTTATCCTCGAAAATCGTATCCTTTATCCGATAGTCGTTTCTTGTCTTAGTTAAAGTTAATAGTATTGAAATATGATTTGTATTTTAATGTGCTTTGCTGTGCTTTTCCGTCTTCATTTTTCATTTTATTAAATGAAATGTATTACATTTCATTTAAATTACTTCTGATGAACTAATGTCGCGGAATAACTTCCACTCGTCTACTTCCTTTAGATTATTTCATAGGATCGTCATTGCCAGATAATTCTATGTGCCTAGTGGTCTCAACTTAATCGAATGGCATTTGATTCCATTTGCATAAATGCTTTCTCGTGGTTATAATAAAAATGGTGGTTTAAATAAAATAGATATCGTTGGGCTTGTTTCGTTTTATTTGTTTATATTTATAAATTTACTTTAAATGATGCCTGATTTGGATCAGTGTATTTCTTTTCGAGTTGTATTCAGGTTATCATCATGGCGTTAAAGCAGTAAAAAGCTTATATTTTTTCTTGGGTAATGATTGTATCCCCTACAAGAATTATTATCTTAATCCTTTGAATTAAAAACTTTATTTAAAGTGAATTTAAAGCAACTAGAGAAGGCTTTATATTCCTCATTCATGTTTCTTGACGATTAAAAGTTTCCGAGGGGCTTTGGGAACTTTCCTTGGATTCAGTAATTCGTATTTCCCTATTTATTTTTATCCTTGGACTCAAATTCTTCGTCCGTAATCGAATTCCCGCTAGAAACGAGCCGCCTTCGAAAATAACACACCGTTTCATATCCCCGATTTCCACCCCATATCCTTCGGTATCTGGTGCATGGCGGCACGCGTTCGTATCAAATTCGTTAAGTCGTGGCGCGTGTTCCTACCAGATGTTCAGGTGTTTTGGGGAGCGAGGAAGCGTGGCAGGTCGTCTGCGGAGGCGCAGAAGGTATAAGGGAACTCTTTGGAAGCGACAGCGGATCCGGATGTTACGTCAGCGCAGATGCGTTTTTCAGCGCCTCCGTTTCCCGCGCACTGGGGAAGGAGCAGATGGCGACGCTGTTCTTCGGGTCTTTGGAGGCAGATGCGAGACGCTCCTGCGGTCGGTATGAGCGCAGGAGTTTCTTGGTTCTCCATAGTTGGGATGCGGCGATTCAGATACGTAAAGTTCTACGCGTGTAGAACGGGTGTTTTCCGCTTGAAACTGATAAATTTTTTCTCCAGCTCCCCTTAGGTTTACAGGATAAAGAGGTATATGGGTGGACTCCTTACTTTCTTCGCTCGTTTACTAGTGGTGGTTTAGAGAACTTGGATCTTTTTGTCTTCCTCATTACGGTTATCTTCCTCTTTCATTGGGGTAGTAAAATGAGCAATCGGGATCGATATGGTCTGGTGGCAATGCATACTACAAGGCATCGAAAGAATTGAAGTAGAACTTCGTCATATCCCTCATGACTTAAGATTTTCGGTTAATCATTACCTTTACCTTTAGCTGTCCTTCGAGTTAGTCGTGGTACAGCGGAATTAGTTTCCAGTGCATAAATATGATTCAAGACGTAGATTGCAGAAGATAAAGTGGAGTTATCATAAATGAAGATGGACTGTTTAGGATTGGGGGTGTAGGGAACTTATTTGAATCATTCTTTCAGTATTTTAAAAGAGAGCGCGTGCTGAAAGAAAGTAAGAGCATAGAATAATGCATGGGGAAGGGATAACAGGATAAACTTTTAACTATTAATGAGTTTAGAAAAATGCGGAGCTGTTAGTGTCTTAAGAAAAGAGATTAAAGTAGGAAATTTATAATATACAATCGTATATATAAGGAAACTCCATGACTTCTGATTCGTCGATGATTTGTTGGATCGAGTGAAATCTCTTGGTCAAAGAAATTGTCTAGGGTATTTCACTTTCCGGTTATTTCCATAGACCAGCGGTTACGAGCTGATTCCTATATTTATGAAATGAGAAACTCGCTTGACGAGGATTCCTCGTGAAAGAAAGAAAGCGCAATTATAGTTTCTCATACTTTATGGAACGCAGTTCGTTTAATCACCACCTAACCCTAGACTGTAGTTTTTGCCCTGGTTGGTATCCTCGCATACGAGTATCAGCTATTATACTTCTTTCTTAACAGCTGAATAATATATATTTATACATATAATGCCAACATTTATATTTCATAAACGAAGATGGCTTGGTCACATTGTTTCTTCTTTCCTGCGTGCAAGATGTTGCCTTAGCCAGTGATTGGATCACAAATACCACCACGTAAACGCCATATTTTTTCATCTCAAAAATGCTGCGCGTTTCCTTTGAAAGCTACATATATCGTCGTTTTCTCGGCCAGACAAATAAAAAGCATTCCTCGCTGGGCACTGGTTTAAACTTCTCTGCACAGGATTTGAACCGCTTCCAGTACGCACTCGATACGAAAACTGAATACAAATTTGAAGACGAAGAGATTTTCCACCATGCTCACTCCTTATTAAGAATTGGCGATGCTGAATTAAGCCGTAATTAAGCCGAAGAAAATACCAATCAGGATGCGTCGGCGCTGAAAGAACCGACGAATTCAAAATTTCCATCCTTATTAATCATTCATATTGGCGATGTGAGGAGACGTTAATTCTGTCGTCATTTGGAACGCAGCTGTCGTCACACAACTGCAATAAAGCGATTTGTTTTCCGCTTATTCATAAAAAGCCAGGATGTCATACTACAGAAAGGGAAGCATTTGAAAGGACTTTTAAAAATCCCCTGTAGACCTATCCCTCTTGCCCTTTTTCCACAGACTTTGCCCATGTGTTTGTCTTAGCTGCCTCTCGTTTGGGCACTTAACAAAAAGGCCTTCCTTTCCGCTCCAGCGATTCTTTTATTTGGTTCACGGTTAATCGAGGCCGTCATCATAGCCGGCGATTTCGGACGCCGCAAGGGATCGTGGATATGATGGATAATCGGCCTCCCATTTCCTTCCTCTTCTTTTTCACCGCTCGATTTTTTGGCCGATTGTCGAGAAAAGGTTCGGTTACTTCTTTCTTTGTACCTCCCGTGAGCAATTCTTTCCGGACGTAATTATTCTCCGGATCGTTTGTGGCCGCTTAGTGTACCCGGTAATGGTGTCTCGTTCCTCCGTGGTTCGGATCTTCGTTCCTCCTGTTTTCGCGGGCGCCCTCTAATTGTCCCTCTGTTTTGTTTTTCTCCATCCCTCCGAGAAATGTAGCAGCTCCATCGTCGAGTCTGTGGAGGAATGTATGTACCGTGGAGCGATTTGTTTTGAAAGGATCTGCGAAACTGCTTGTCGTCTAGTGTAAAAAAAGCCTGGACGTCCGGCGATGCTGAGTGAGAGAGTGCTGATCTGTGGTGTTTTTGGCCTTTCTTTCTGCAGACGTAATTGGTTAGATGTTTATCGGTACTAGTTATGATCCTTTGTCATCTTTGTTTGTATTTTTCAAGATGATGGGGATATTGGGGTGTTTATAGGTGAGTTTCTGGTTGTATTTCGAGCTGAGTGCACTTTTTATCGCTTTTTCCTGATAAAAGCGTTTTTGGTATTTGCTTTGTTATTAGGACGTATGGGATTGTTATTGGTTGGAACTAATTGCCACTGTTCGAACATTAATTATGAATTTAGTGAATAATTAACCTGTGTAGTAATTTAAATAGCTCTCAGGATATGAAAGGTGTTAAGAAAAACAGCAAATTGGAGACCCTATCGAGCATTATGTTTATAAACATTTTCTGTAGCGGTCTAAAAGAAGAATGAAAATGTTATTACTCGGTTGATCTGAAAACCAGATCTTCTGTATAACCATCCTTAATAAAAAGTGGTATGAGATCCTTCTTTTAACCTTGGGAAAATCGTCTCTTACTTATCGGATTCGAGTTCGCATATTTTTTTTTCGAGGTCCCGTCTAGAAAGCGTCCTCATGCTTCGAAAAAGGGAATCTCCGGCGGAGAAAGGCGTTTTCTTTTTTCGGATCGCTTTTGGAATTAAGCAACCAGTTCTGGCGAAAATCAGTACGAAATGATGTATTCGGAACGCGGATGAAAGTCTCGCTCCATACCCATCCCTAACTCGGCGTGTTCCTTGGCAACTTGTTGCTCGCCTTAATCAATTGGAGAGATTAATTTTTCCCCAGATTCCGCTTCACCATCTACGAGTCTCTCGTGCGCCTCCTGGAACGCCAAGAATGGACTCCTATAGCTTCTGAACGATGGTCCAATGAATTGATGTATCTCGCTCGATTGTTATGCCAACGGTGTTGCGTCTTAGCTATTTGCGGAGGCAGGAGAGATGTCAATCGAGATATTCCTGTATAGTCCTATTTTGTTCCTTCTGTCTGCTGAAAATCTAATTTGAATTTGGCATTATTTGTCTTGTATGACATTTTACAACTTTTACCTTTGGAACATCTAGGAAGACTTTTGCAAATATATTTATTTCGCTTATACATTACCACATTACATTTCATGTTAGTTTCTTCTCTAGTAATGTTTGGATTCTTTGTGTGAGGGTTGCTATTTTCCATTCGTCATTTCGTGAATGCCGTTATTGAAAATAGTGAACAATTTACGTCAGAATCGGAAGATAAAGCATTGCAAATTCTCGAGTCCATGATTAGTGTGGCTTCGATTACTCGGTAAATTTCGAGACAGTGCGTTTGTGGAGGACGTTATCAATATTATGCGACCCCCCTGCTACTTTGGCCGATCTGATAATGAGCGCAAGATAAGGGAAATAGATGCTAGGACAAGTCGTTTTAGGGACTCTTTCTTTCCGCGAACGATACGCGATAATAACAAAATAAGGAAATAGCGCGAGCAAGGTGTTAACACCCCCTGCCACACGCCGAAAGGCGGCTTGTAGGGTATTGATGTAGATGTAGATGTGTGCCTTCAATTAGATTAACGATAAAAATACAGTGATAACTTGGCTAGAAGGAGCCTCTTTACCAATGTTTCGGTCGACGAAGAAATTTTTCATTATTTCTCGAACTCGGATTTCGAATTCCGGTTGGTTTAATTGTGTTTGTTGATCTAGTCGCTTGTGCGCGTGCCTAAAACATTCAAATATTCTTAAAACTTGCGAAAGTTTGACTATTTTTGTTGATTTTAGGAAGACTTCAGTAGTATTTTGGCAATAATTTCTCGACAAAGAACTAGGAGAAGCCTGTTGTTGATAATGTTTTTGTATCATTAATGTTTAAGCCTTTAACATGGAAGCTTTTGAGTAATTTTTCTAAAATCATACTCAAATCCGAGTCACTTTTTTAAAATATTTCAGTCTGAATTTCAGATTCTTGTACTTATTTTGGCTAGCGAAGAAGTTTGCGGATTACAAAATCTTTGGAATTCATTGTTTGTAGGGGAAAACAATAGATTATTTTTAGATAAATATTAAGTTCACGGACTGGGCATATAACTGCTATTTTAGTGTATTGTTGTGTGTTAATTCAGTTTTATTCTTTGCTTTTTTTGTTTTGATGTTTGCAAATTCTCAAATACATTTTTCTCTTTTCCAGGTGAGTAAATTTACCCAGCCTAGGACGTTTTGCTCCAATAGAAATGGATGCTGTGCAGTGGTGAGTAGCCACTTCGGAGGTTTTTATAGACTCACGGATCTCCACCAATCGTTGGGTGGTGGACAAGATCTAAATAAACTTCGATCGGGACCCTATCCAGGATGTTTACGGAGATTATTTGCACAATCATTCTTGTGTTTATATTGAAATGATGGCATCTTCCTCGATTCTGAGAACCATGCAATGTTTATGTTTGGTCGAGAATGATTATGAATTGACCATTAGTAAGTTTCCCCTTCAGAAAAATTGTGGAAATGTAAAGATGCCAATTGTTAGCATAAAACTTTATTGCTATGGGTGAAATGGATGAAAATCCAAATGTATTTTTTGTCATTGGCTGTTCCAGGGAAGGAGCGAAGAGGATATCGCCCTCCTTCCCCTTAGTAACTTTGCTGCATTAGCAATATTCCTAAGATGCGAGGGGGAGTTTCGAATAAAATCCGATTGATCTAAAGTTTTTCTACTACAAATATATAAGTACTGCATTCACCACAAAAGTAAAATTTTAAAGGGTAATTGGAGATGAGTTAATGAGAAAATCGTTTTAATTGTCTCCCCTTGGCAATTTTTTAAATCTGCCCCTGCTCTTGGTTAATTGTAGCGCTAATCTATCATATACACGATAAGCTATAAGTAAATTTCTCTCTAATTTTAAAATAAGAATCCAACGTTCATAACTAAATTTACATATTATCTAATATTCTAATTAAATAATAAATCATTAAATTAGAAATAAAACGTTAATGTTAGAAACGTTTAGTTGATTAGCCCTTTCTACAGTTATAAAACGTTTACTTAATTTGGTGAATGAAATTCCGTCTTATTATTTGTGTCGAAGTAATTTAGACTGCAGGATTTGCAAAATTCATATTTCGTAGAAACGTATTTTAGCGTATGATTCTCGCCGGAAGATTTCCCAATTTTGCTTCCTTTCTCTTTTTTTCACTTACATTTTTTCTCGAAAGACAGTTACACTTTTTGCAATTTATTCACCGGAAGAGAGGATCTAGAGAACGGATCGTCCTCGCAATTAATCAAATACCCAGCCCTTCTTTTCCTTACATATCGCTCACTCATGGAAGGCTCTTCATCAGAATATTTCAGTTTCATTTCAGGAGTATATCTTATAGCTGGTTTTAGGAAAAAGATAATAAGCCGTCCTCTATGTCTTATATTGTAACCGCCCATGGCTTCGGAGATTGCCTCCGGTGGAGGGGCTCTTTGCATTCGGGCCTCAACCTTCTCTTTCGGGGTTATCGGGAGGGGAGTGGCGTAGATCGTGGGTGAGTGTAGTGGGTACTTAAGGATGTATTGGAGGGGTTTTTCTGGGGATGGAAAAACGTGGGGGCGTGTCTGCTTGATGCTCTGAGCTGATATCAGAAAACTGGCCATGGATCCTCCACGTTCTTTTGCCTTCTTTATCGGCAATCTTCTATCCTTGGAAAGTTTCTCCTCTCACTCCCCTGCTTATACACCCTCTCCGAACGAATAAAGGTGATTCTTCTCATCTTCTTCTTTTTATTTTTCTCCCTGGCTTAGTGGACTGTTTATGTCTCGAAGAGCAATTGTCCGCGCTTTCCAGGGAATGAGGTTTTTATGGGAAATCTATGTTTGTGTTTCCGTTCTTATTACGAGTTTTTATAGCATAGTTGTTATTTTCTTACTTCAAGTTGTGTGCGGTGGTGTGCAAGGCCACGCATTCTTAAAGCTATTTTCATAGGTTTTTCATGGTATCTAGGTGTCTATCGTAGTTAAAAGAACAGAGAGCGTATGTTGAATATACGTCAACTTTTAGGAATAGGCGAGGGCGTCCAGGTAGATTGCTTTTCCAATTCTTTCAGAGAGCTGTTGAGCGATCAGAAGACTGTTGGATTCGCTATATCTACGATAGTTAATCGTAAAAGCATTTAGGCTAACAGTAATTGAGCTGTCCCTTTGATTACTTCGTACAGTTTCATTCCCTTTTGTCTGACGTCGCGGAAATGATTGTCTTGATTGAGATAAAACCAAATTTAATAATGAAAGTTTGATAAATATGAATAGAGAATTCCTAGAAATTATGTAAATAGAGAATTCCTAGAAATTATCTATATGTTTGGCCTCTCTTTAAGTTGTTTCTATATTTCCTGTGCGTCCTTCTTTTTGTTATTGATTTCTACCAATACGTTTTAGTCCGGAAATGCTCGAAAGTATCTATAGGTCCTGTCAAAATTATATTTCATCTCTCTGTTGCTTTTGATGTTATGTATATCTTCAAATAAGCTATTGATCAATAAAGTCCCTGTAGAAATCGAAGGGTTTTAGAGGATTTATACCCGCCTTTCGCTGAAAAATTCTGCTATTAATATAAAAGATCTTTCCTCACCAAAATGCGAGACAAATTTTCTGTAAGACTGATATTATTTTCATTGCCTTCATCGAAAACTTAACATAATTCTAGTAGCGGAGAGACTTGCTGGAGCATTTCCAATTAGGCAAATAGTTTACGCGCAACCTCCCTCATGCTCAGGAAGACGGAGATGAAAGGTATGCCAGAGTGTCGTGCGGTTTGTATTCTGTCGTTTTTTCGTCTTACATCTCGCTTCTTGCGGTTCTGGAATGCAGGGAATTTTTTGAGATGCACTCAGTAATTGAATGTTAAATTTCAAGGCTGGAACATTCCGTTCCTCACTCGTCCGTTGAAACTGCTCTTACAGAATGAACGTTGTACGGGGAGCTTTATTCTGCCCGTTTCACTCCATAATATTCCGTAATTAATTTGTAAAATATCGTAATCAGATGTCCATCTGAGCAATGAAATACGCCCCTCGGAAACATTGCGTCATGTTCCGTTTCTGCCGCTGTTTCCATTATGATTCTTATCAGTATCGTAATGCAGAAAGAAATTAGTTGAAAACATAATTCCAGTGAAGTCCTTTTCTACTTCATTGAGCGATCTTCTCTGCTATAAACCTTTATTAATTACCATTATCTATTTCTTCTTCTTTTTCTCCCTAAACATTTCATTTTGAAAAGATATCTTCTGTGTTAGGGCATAATTGGAATATACCTACTTCGATGTATATTATTCGATATCATAAGTCAGGAAAACCAAATTTCCCTGTTCTTTCTCGAATCTCTGCCACACGCCAAAAGGTGGTTTGCTGGTTACTTATGTAGATGTAGATATCTATCAGGGATTTGCAAATACCTTATGTTATTGGAAGTAGAGAAAGCGGCGGCATTCTCCCTAGATTGGCAATTTCATGCTATATATTGTTGTCTTTTTGGTGACATTTTTACAGGAATTAATCGCTAAAAGTGAGATTTTGATACCTGGAGTTTAATTGTTAATGAAGACTTAGTCTTGAAGTTTAGGTACAAAGGTCTTAAAAATTCGACCATTCTTGATGACGGGGTTAAAGTCCGTCTTCGGAAGCAAACGTGCGAATTATTTTCCGGATGGGACACATACGAAAACTTCGCTAATCGACTCTAAACTTTTTCTCATTTCTGGGAAACTCCCTATCCGGAGAAGCAATTACTCGTTCGTCAAGAAGATTCTCTAACGTTGGGATGCTTATCCCTCTGCTAATTCCAGCTCGTTCACTTCGTTTATTCTACGGTTCGAGGAGTGCACGAAATACAGCGTCTTAATTACATAAACTTTTTACTCCTGCGATGGCGTCGGAAGTAATTCGAAGGATTTAGATCGTATGATCCTTTTTCATAGGATCTCTTTTGCTTGCTGGCTTTCCCATTCCATTTCTTCCTCTCCCCTTTCCATCGCGGCATCCTCTCCTTTTGTTGGGAGACAAAACGTCTTATTCGTAAGCTTCCACCAGAGGTAAAGATTCGAGAAAATTTCCTGTGGATCATTAGGACCATTCCGAAAAGGAGGAGACTACGACAAAACATTTTCCGATTCTCGATTTCCTTTTATCTCTCCGCCATTCCCCTTTCACTATCTGCCTTTGCTCCTCACTCCACTCGATCCATTCCTCAGCATCCCAACCGCCTAATCTGTCTCCCCACAGCATTTTTTCACCTCTGAAGAACGAAATGATAACCCATAAGATACGACGTAGTGTTTGAATTGACGTGTGTATCAACTTTGCCATTCCGAACGAAACTTTCCTCAGGTGCTATGGGAAATATCCCGTATTCCTACTAAGATTTAAGATTGCTGTGTAGATCCTCTGCTGTATTATCGTACCTATTTTCAAGCATTTTGTTAAATCAGTTGTATGTAGGATATGACATTTCTCTCCTTTTTTTATTGTTATTCATTGCCCCCTTTTATAACCTTCATGTTTCGGTTACAAGTTTGTGATAAGAAACCATGTTTATTTAGGCTAGACGGTGTAAGATCTGATAATTTTTAGTGCGATTTATGTGTTGCATCGTATTTTTGATACTTTTTGTCAACTATTATATTTCAAATAAGGTCGTTTCTGCGAATTATTGCTGTACTTTATGTACTCATTTCTATACAACCTTACTTTTTTTTACCCTATAAATTCTTTTAAGCATACGCAGATTTTCCAATGTCAAAGAAAATGGGACTTTTTGTTCTCAATTCGCCTAAATAGAGAGATTTCCTATTACTATAATTGCCGTTAGGATTTGGAATTTCCTATATTTGTGACCTGTGCGAGCTCAAAAGGGACTTGAAAGTGTCCAGATTTTCGACACTTTTTCTCACCAGTAATTACACGAAAGCGCAATTTTCGCACACCTTTAATTAGGCAATAAAAGCTTTAAGTTGCATCTATCTACCCTTATCTTTTACCGTTATTATCCTAATAGCAAAAGCGTATCCATCTGTCAGATAACTAATTTGAATGTTAACGAGAAACCCCCCTTCTGCCCCTCTTCTTTATGGCGTAAGAAGCGTGAAAAAGATTTATAATTCCTCTGATTGCCTGGCAATTTGCTATTGGCTGGGCACATATGTAAATGCGTTTCCTATCTTTACGTTTTTCCTTCCACAATCCCATTTCCTTGCTTATCTCGGCCTTTTTCACATCTCTTTCTCTCCCCTACTTTCAATCCATTTCACCCCATTCTTTCGGTTACATTAATGATACATTGAGGCTTAACTCTTAGTTATTCTTTTAGCATTTAATGCCGCAATCAATACAGCCAGCACACAACGTTTCCACAAAATTTCCCGTTCACACCTAAATGGCCCAACTCAAACAAGTTGGGGCCTCCGGATAGCCATGACATGTTCGACTTCTGTAAAAGCTGTCCCGGGTTCTACTACCGGTGGTTGGTTGAAGTGCGAAATGACCATGGCTGTCGAAGCACTTTTTAAATTCCCACTACTACTCGGACACGTTAAATAATAAATTAACGCGTTGTTTAAAATCATTTGTCGGCTACACCTAAAAAATTTGCCGTTAATATGCATTGAAAATAGCATTTTTTCATCGAGCTATCAGCTCAGCTTCTAGCCCAGTTTCTAGCCCAAAGATATAAAGGAACATTCGCACGCATAGTAAATTATGACGTGTTGGTTTATTAAATTATAATTCGTATATTCACCATCTGTTTATGTGTGTTTTCGTATACACACATATAAACATAAATCAATATAAACATATATTGTTATAACAATATGTTTGCTATTTATGTATAATTATGTGAAGGTGAATTTTATATTCATATCCAATTGTTTGTTTATTTTGTGCGTTGCAAATTAACTCGCCTTCCCACGTGCCTCGAGTTGAAAGAATTTTGGCTTACACTTGTTAAGATGGAAGGAAAGACCTATTACTTCCAATCTCTCCCTCATAAAATACTAATCTAATCTTTGCTTTCTCGAAAGCCTTCCCTTCTCCCCCTCCTCTTTTCATTCCCCTCCCACATGTACTAGAGCCATTCCCTCATTCCTTGAATCTCAGCCCCCTTCCTTTGCCCCTTGTCCTCGTCCATTTAGTTCTTCATCTGCACCCCAATCACGCTTCCCTCCTCCGATTCCTTCCGCTCAACAATGCCTCTCGTACCCCATCCTCACGTCCCGGCGTGCCTATTACCACAGTCTGCCGATGCAAGAGGATGAGGACGAAGAGGAGTCTTGCGGCCGGTGTAGAGGTTTTCCTTTCTTCTTCTCAGACCAATCCACAAGGTCCTCCTCCTCTTATTCCTTTCCTTTGGAGACAGGAAGAATGGTTTTTCGGATGGGATATAAGGGTTGGCGTATGAAAAGAAGACTTCGTCATCCGAGACTTTTTTCCTCGCAACCCCTTCCTCTTTCGCCGTCGCTGTATCTTCTGCGCGAGTCCAACGACCTTCCTTCTCCATCCGTTTCACTTTCTCATATTGTACCTGTGCTCAGGTGCTCGGTCCGGAGTGGTTGCTTGCCTCGTACCGGTAAGGCAGGGTATCCTATCAACCCCGTGTTTGGTTGTGGAATAACTCAGTAATCTATGCATACATATCCATCACGCTCTTTCCGTCATTCCATTTTTCCATCACAGGAGAGACATCCGTGTTTTTTCATACATTTTTTATCATACCTTGCTCGTCCTTTTTCTACAAAACATCATGAACACAGTCAACGAGAATTTTCTCGAACTACTCACATTCACTGCGCATTTGATAGTGGTATTAAATGGATTTCGCACTTAATTGCCAATCGTAACTTCATTTTGATGGTGGTCTGTTTACTTCTCGTCGTGGCGTATAAATTCGTCAGCCTACCCAAATAATTTCCCTTTTAATCCTTCAGTCTACCTGAACTAACCTAACTAGTGCTTCAAAATGCAATGTGGGGAAGAACATTTTATTGTGATTGCAAACGTTAACTGCAATCTTTTCGTACGACGCAATTGTCAACAATTTTCTTGATGTTTGTTGTTCAAGTTGGAATTAAAAACAATACAGGTAATATATCCTCAGGTAAATTAGTGTAGAAGGCATTATAAAGCGATAATACCCCTGGGAAATATAAATTCGGACGGATTTCAGTCACTCGGTGATATTCTTCTAAGTATTATCGGAAGCTGTAAGGAGAAGAATGTATAGCAAACGTAAATAAAATCACATGATGAAGCAATAAAAGTTGCTGAATATAGCTAAGATTCGACTTGGGAAAAAGTGAACGTTTGGGCTCTGATAATTTTTTGTCTGCTTCTTGCTGATCACGACATCGGGCGCTAAATTTCTAAGGTACGGCCAACTAAACTAACATTCTAGTTTCTCTGTTTATGAAATTCCATAGTCTCTGTTTACTATTTCCATCTGATTATATTCTCTTCCCGGTCATCTGCTTAGCGTTACTTTTAGGCTTCCCATTCTTTCTGGATTTCTTAATAGCGTCCGATTCCCTTCTAACCCTCTCCGTTATCCGGTTTTTCCTCTTCGGTGTCCCTTCCCTTCCTTCTTCACCCTCCTTTCCATGTCGAAATAATCTTATTACACCTGCGTCCTCGGCTGACTGGTCCTCCAACACCTGTGAGAGCTAGGAAATGTTTCGTTATTCGTGAAGGCGTGATGGTTGAATCGCTTTTCTTTATTTCTTGGGGCGGATCTTGGAGCAATTCAGGCGAAAGCGAATAAGCGGAAGGATAAGCTCTTTCTCATTAATCTAGTAACGTTCGATGAACCGTTTAAGGATTCATTTCAGTCGCTCACAATGCGAGTTTCTTTGCTTGCTTGCTGCGTGCTCTACTACGTTTTTTGTACCATTTGCGCGTCTCGATATTTGCTGATGATGTAATGGTGGTCTTTAGGGCCTGATTAGCCTCGTCGGCTACCTTTCTTCAATTCATAATGCATCGTCAGCGTCATGTTTTTTTATCCAAACACTACTTCGATTATGCGATATTCCTTTACCCCTCGTGTCGACGTCGAGTCACTCACTGGCTGTCTAATTTTGGCTTTTCATTTTTTCTTTTGTTACAAAATTCATGGCGTAATTTTTGTTTCCCGTTGTTGTTTTTATTATAAAAAGCTTTGGAAAAAAGGGTCCTTTAATAACCCTGGATGTGTATTGAGTGAAACTTGGTTAAAGTTATCTGTTATGTTTCTTCAAACACTTACAAATTTTGGGCACGTTTATTGTTATGTATGTACTATAAGAAGTTAAATGTTTTGTATCATTTTTGTTGTAGTAAGTCCAAAATGTTTTCAATTTACTGAGAGTAGCTTATCAGATAGTGGTTCACTTCCTTTCTTGCTGTCAGTATCCGACCTGGAATCTTATTTACTTTATAAAGTTTTTGAAGGAGTCGCATTGGCACTCTGCTTCAGGAAGTTCTTAAGACTGTATGGAGGATAAATCAATCGACCTGTCATTTTAGAATGTTTAATGGTTTGAATACGGCTTACATTGGCTAGTAGGCCATTATTTAACATTAGCTTCATAATAACAGCATTTTATCTGATTCCCCTCTTCAACGTAAATTAGTCTAATAGTGATGAGTACGTCGAAACTTTTTGCAATACCTACCAGGATAAAAATCAAGGCTGATTATAACTGCTGATAGACTCATGCATAAATAATTTGTATAACTTTGAACTTCGATCATTGATACAAGAAAGTGAAAACCATTTTATATATTTCACTGGAATGATACATGCATTCTCCCTCTATGAAATGCACACTTGTGAATGATACTAGGATTCTTTCCATAAAAAGTTGGGGATTTATGAAGGATTTTCAGTGACTGTGCATAAGAAGATTATCTGTTCATTAGCAGTATTTCCTATTTTGTGGAATGGAACATACGTTCAATCTCGCGATCTCTGTGAGTAATGTCGACTCTTTCAAAACCCCGTTGTTCTTTTTCGCATTTTCCTCCTTTGCTTTCCGTGATTCGCCCTAGCAATGAGGGTCCCGTTTGTGTGGCAGAGCATTTGATCGTAATCACCGGCGGGAGGTCGTGTATTTGCAGAAGTCTGCCTCCGTAATCATAGCGTCCTTTTCCATGGATAATCGCTCCATTTCTTCTTACAGCTTCGTCTGTTTTCTTTGCCCTGCTATATATAGTCAGTAAAATCCGTATCCGTCCGTGTCCTTGGAGAGCCCGATCTTTATTTTATTCTCGACTAGAGGCAATTGTCCCCGTTGTCATAAGCTGTTGCAGCGACGGGATATGCAGCTAAGAGGTAGCACATGGGTAATTTCTGTTTTTCGGTTTCGGTTCCTATGTGTTTTCTGTTAGGTAGTAGCTAAATGTTTAGAGATAAGTTGGTTTCGAATGGAGAAATCGGCCTCATTGCATGTTTTTTTATTAAAAACGATGGCTGTGTTAAAATCAACGTACTTATTTAGAAGCTTCCTATCTTTGAAAGAATTAAGTTTCTCCAAAAGAATCTTCTTGTAAAGAGTTCTCTAGTATTGATAGAATTCGATGAATGAAATGCTCGAGAGATAAATTTTGTGAAAGCTTGAATCAGTAATCCGATTGTTCCATGAATTCTTAATCCGTCAAAATAACAGTGGTGAATTTTGGCTTCTATTGTAAATTTATAGGTGGAAAACTAACTAGAATTGTGACTAAGCTGCTTGATTTTGGGAGAAATCTTGTTAGATTTACTTAAGTAGTTTAGTTTTATCGATTCTGTATGGTTATCGACGTCTTTCTTCAATTTTTTGAAGTTTGTAAGTAGAATTTGTTGTCGAAGGATCATAAAGGTCTTTTATTGATATCCCGTGCTAAGATGTGTATATTGTTAAAACTTTTATCTCGATTATATGTGTTATTTGTTTGTTGAGTTTTTATATACTATATTTAACTACTCGGTTTTTCTTGTTTGAACTTTCGAACCTTCGTTGTTTTAGTTTCGCGTCAGTGTTCACTGTATCGTTATTGTGCTCCCTTAAAAAAGGACTTGAGAAACATATGTTCATATTTTAATTACCCCAATTTCATAAAACAAGGTGCAAGACGCAGTATATTTCCCAGCTTCGGCTAACTGCTATGGAATTTACAGTCTATATAATCGTCCTTGGTTACTCGTTAGATAGTTCCTCGAAACGCTTTTCTTGGAAATCGGGTGAACGTTTGTCAATGATCGTAGTGTTCCAGTATCTTTCTCCTCAGCATGCTGAGTGCTTCATTTTGAAACTCGACCGTTTTAATCTGGAATTACATAGTATTGGTTTGTTTTCTGTACTAATACTTCCTTAGTAGTTAACGAGATCCCTAAGGTTGTAAAACTCTGTTACTCTGTCATTTTATCAGAACCGTATAAGAAGGATAAACGCTTCAGTGTAATGAAGGCGTCGCTCATAATTTTCCGGAGAAATAAATTATTCCTCGTCGGGGAATTAATGGAGTCATAACATAAAGGAATAAAAAGAACAGCTCTCTTCACGGGTCCCAAAGTCATCCAAGAGCGAGGAGTTCTGAGAGTCTCGTATCCCCAAATAGGACGATGACCATCAGCCCTTCACCCTTCCCTCACACCCTTCGGGGTACTCCGTGGTCGTTCGTGGTACTTGCCCAACCCCCCGCCGTTTCTTATCCTCTAACCAGCTAAGAGCAACGTGACTGCTCCCGCCCCTTTTCCCATCCTCCTAAGCTCTCTTACCCACATGCTGTTCCCCTTCTCTCCCCTATCTGCAGTCTTCTTGGCTCTGATGGCCTCCAAACCGGTTTTCCCTGGTCGGACAAGAGAATCGGAATGAGTCGGAGGATGGTCGTTGGGAGGAGGTGGTTGAAGGGGTCGATGTATGGCCCTTAAGATTGGGGTAGGCGAGAGGTGTGAGGGGTAGTGGTTTAGGGAAATGAGGGGGGATGATAGTGGAGGAAAATATTTGTTCGGATGATCATCACGAATTATTTATTCCCTCCGTTGGGTTTTTCTCCGATTTTTCTTCTCCGTCTACCTATCCAATTCCCCCCTCCAAGAATCATGGATAGAAACTTCTTCGGTTAGTGTTAGGCATGGTTCCTGAGCGTAAAAGCGAGAGGGGTTGATTTTTCCTTCTTTCTAATCTCAATTTGATGTGATGGGAATGTCGTGCTAAAGGGGCACCTTTTACGTTAGTTTTATGTCGTTTGAGCCTTTCTTTTTATTCATTATAATTAGTTATATCATGCGAACCGCTTTAAGGTTCATGCATTTAATTTCAATTATTTTGTTTCCTGCGGTTGATCTTTAATTTTTAGTCAGTAATGTGTTTATTTATTTTATTTTACCAATCTTAATTTTCTATTATGGATCATGCGATACATAAACTCGGCGATTCAGTCAGTCAGTTTTTCGTGTTTTAGTGGATTATTTGAGTTTCTTTCGTGCGAGCCATCGGCTCATGGAAGTGTGCGTAGTGAATTTATTTGTTCTGTTGCATAATAAGCGGTTTGTATATATTCACTGCATTACTATGGTTAGTATGGTACTCATATAGCTATTGAAATTCACGAAAGAATAACGTGTTCATTTTTTTAATACATATCCTTGCCAGTGTACTTTTGAGTGGCGTTCTTATATGCTTTCGTTTAAAATATTATTATTATTATTAAATGGCATTTTTGTTAGCCATCAAGAGTTTAATGACGGCCGTTATCTTTTTCCTGTCGTAACATAATTGGTTTCTGGGAAAGGAAGAGTCACATTCCCTTCCCTTCATCACCCTCTGATAAAGTTGCTCATCGGTCGGATCGATAGTAATCTCTCCATCTTAAAGCACACGCTGTCCGAGGAAAAGGTCGACGCAGTATTAGTGGACACGTAAGGCAATATAGACGGCCCCGAGAGTCTCAGATAGTAAAATACAACAACAGGTCGACTTTTCTTTAAAGGTTTAAGTGCTTGCAAAGGACTCCCTTACGAAAGTAATTTACGACCTACCCCAGGATTTTAAAGCACTCATTCTTGGAGATCTCCAAAATTATATGTCTCTATTCTTTATGGCCCCTGTACATCGTCCGTGACGTCTCCTTTTTTGTCCTCACTTCCTCGTCGTGTTTCCTCCGTATCTTTCCTCGGCATTTGGAAGTACTTCCTATGCCTCCATGCCCCGTGGAATCTTAAAGAAACAGCGGAGGACGGCGCAGGAATCTACAATATAACCAGCTGGTATGCATAAACAAGGCATTTCCTTGGGAAGGTTCGGTTGGATCTTTCCGTTTATTCCCCCCATTCAATTGTAGAAGAGGATGAGAGCGGAATAACCCAGTGCTCGACCTCGGATTCTTGGATGTATGTCTTCCTACCCTTCGGAGGACCCTTTAGTCATTGAATTGGGAAACGCCCTGTTTTGCATACATACGGACCACTGTTTGGGAGGTAACTTTCGGGTCGGTAACGAATGATGGAATGACCGAGAAAATTAGCAGAGACGTCGAGAAGAAGAGATGTAATCTGGTAGATTTCTCTCGGGATTTCATTCCGATCGTCGAGAGCAATTTAGTTTTCATTTCTCCACGGCTCAATTCTCGATATTTATTTCCATAAATAAGATATCATGCGATTAATATCTGGCAGGTTTATCTCCTTAATGAGTCAGATTTTGAAGGAGTGGTTCATCGGCAAGGATAAATGAAGAAATAAAAGTTATGTTCAGCTTTTGCTCGAGTGGTGGTTATTCATTCTAGGAAATAACCAAAAATTATTGAAGTATATATACGAAAATCGCTATTTAGTTAACATAGGTAGATTAAGTGCTGAAGTAACAATCTTACCTGCATTTTATATTAACGGTGCTTTTAGAACTGAAAAAGAGGACATTTTTTAGTTTTCTTTTCCCAATATAAAGTAAATAATGGAAATCTTACAGCATTAAAATCTCGGCCGTAGTTTAAAAAATTATTTATAGAAATTTTAGTAAAATAGGATTAAATAAAACGAATACTATTAAATATTTTTCAAAATAAGCTTTATATATGTCTGATGTATTTCTGATTAATTTAGGGTTCATAATTATGTTACTGTCGGTGTTGCATTCATGTGTCATTCCAAAATTATAGAAGCTCCTATGTCCATCTTTAGTCCACATAAGTGACGGTGCCATATTATATGGAATAACATATTACCACGAATACGCTGTAACATTTTTATTCATTCAAATTTATTTTTCATCATAAATTAAATGAATTATGCGATCTCATGAGCTCATAAATCAACCAACTTGCTACTGAAATATTTATTGTACCCTGCTTAAATTTTGAAGATGATAGCGGATCGTTTAAGGCAGTTACAACTGCATTTTTTATATTTTAAACTCACCCTAATTCATTTTGCTGTGCCGAAGACAGGAATGAGTTCCGTCCGGTTTTCATTGGAGCTCCCAATATATGCAAACGATCCGATTCGGTCACGTAAAATATAAGGCATGGAACGTCATTTCTCGTTATATTTTCCCTTCTCGTTCCGGTTTTTATAACTCCTGGGCAAGTACCATGGCTCGGGAAGGCTGTCTCATATCGAAAATACGAGACGCAGGGATGCCTTTCCTTCGGATTGTCCTCTAGATTCGCCTCTTCATTTCTTACTCTTCTTCTCTTCCTTGGCACATTTCTCCTTGATTTCCAGTGAATGTGAATCCGTCGCCCTCTTTTCTCGGAGACGGGACTCGTTTTGAGCCCATTCCAAAGAAATTCCCACTGCGCGTATTTCGGATTTGATATTTCCCACCGTTTTTCATTTTCTCGTCTTTCTTCGGAGTCCTCACGAATCCTACGGATTCTTCCTCAGATCCTCTGCGTCGCTCAAATGATCCTGGAGGTATTTCTGTGACCCCTATCGTGTTATTCCCTGCAGAGAAGGGTATCCCCTGGACCGTGTATCATGGAAGATACGCATCCTTTGCCCTTTTGCTGCATTTGCGTCATTAAATGTGACGTTAACTTATTTTCGTTGACCGTAGATGTTTTAAAGGATCACGTGAAGCTCGTTTTTCCGCCGTGGAGGTTTTATTCGTGTTTTCAATCGGAGCGGAATTGAGCGTCCGAAAGCTATCAGTGATATGTTTACGAATTACAAATGCTTTCCAGGTTCTGCTGTTTCTCTCGTTAAGATTTTTTTTTCTCGTTATCCGTTGGAGCTTTCTTTTATTATCTTAGTTCGAAGAATGGGTTATCCTTTCTTTCCCAACGAGAAATATTGCTGAATACTGAAAAGTCCACCGTTAGGTAGAGACGGCGTTTAGCATATAATCTGTTCGTTCCAACGCGGTGAACTCATTAAGTGGCCTTCACCTAGAAATGTCTTGATTAACCTCTTCTGTGTTGCGCTAGTCCCTCAAAATTCGAGTAGTAGTTCGGTTTTTTTTATGAAATACCAATTTTAAATGATATGATGATGGTACCTTCTCGTTAATATTTGAGAACGTAATTGAGCGTGTTATTGGGAATAAATTATCGAACTCTTTCAAGTATTGTTATGGTTAGGAAGTTGCTTGGCCGATTTGCAGCGTTTACTCCAAACTTGCTTTCCAAATTTGATGTTTTTTCTCTTTATTCGACTAAAATTCCCAATAACTAAGAAAATGTAATCAGTTGATGAAACTGATAATCCAAGGCAGTCCGTAGCTTCTGAAACAGAAAGTGAGCCTTAAAATATTTTGTAAACTAAGGAATGAATTTCCCTTGGGATGAAAATTTAATGCTTATGAGAAGTCAATGGGTACTATTCTCTTTCTTATTCCCATTTACAAAGTGAGGGTTTATCACTGCCTTATCCGTCGCATCATTTCCTCGTCATGTTTAGAATTGCGGAGAGTTGTCTCTATTTAACCAAGTACCGGCGGGAAGAATTCTCAGTAAAATGAAAACCATAATTTCTGTAAGGTAAACCCTAAGATCCTCAGGTCCTCTTTGGTATGATGCAGCAGGAAAGGCGTCGCGACGTTGATGGTGTAAGGGGGAAAGGTCTCCACCCTGCGGCTGTCTATTGTTGGCGCCAGTCGTGTAGTCACACCACGAACTCCTCCCTCCAGACCGCGACCGTCTTATCCTTTCCCCTCCATTTCTCTACGGTGACTGCTGCTTACTCAGCCAAGCTTCCCATTCCCGTCTCTTTGCATCTTATGCGTTATACTACTCTTGGCGCACACCCCCTCAGCAACCAGGGGTTTCTTTTTTCTCCACTCCAGCTGGTTTTTTTCTTTCGCCCCTCTCCACGCATACAAAAGACGTAAAAGAAAGTGAAGGCGAGAGAACCGCTCTTTTTTCGTCTCGTTTTTTCTCTCTTTCTCCCTTCTTCATCCCTCAGCTAACCCCACATCCGTCACCCATCCCGCTTGTTTTGGGTCCGAGGGTCTCGCATGCGTGTCTGCGGTGGATGGGTAACCGGTGGTCCTCGGGGGTGGGCTGGTGGTGCGGAGACGTCGGCGTACCTCCCGTCGCTGTGGGTTTTTGGGGGTGACTAGGGAATGGGAGAAAGTCTACATGTGCTTCGGGTTCTTTTTCGTTGGGACGTTTGGGGAAAGGTTAGACAGGCGATTTCTACCCTCGAGGGTCGTGTGGTTTTTCTTTTGCGCGAGTTGTCTCTGCCGTCTTCGGACTCTTCTCGTTAATTTCCCGCCCTTGGTTCCAAATGGTTAAAATATTTTCTTTCGGAGGAATCGCACGGTTATCGTGTTTCGTGAAATTTTTCACTGTTAAGAGAAAGGGCGGTGAGGTAAATTGCAGTCGTGTCGTTAAGAAAGGCTACGTATGCATCGGGTTGCCCTCGAAGCGGTCATATCATATCCCCTTAATTTGCGCTAATCCCTTTCCAACTTTAAATAGCGTGTGGCGTTGGGGTTACACAAGGAGCCACGTAGGGTTTCTGTCGTTGTAATTCAACCGATACAGTATAAGTCCTGTATGACAGTTTTATTTTTCATGAGTCTTTTAACTGGATAATTGGTGGCGCTGCTCTTATTCACTTCATTTGGAAGGATTCTCATTTTCAAGTGCCTCAATTGCCGATAAAAAAAGCAAAAGTTAAAATTTTAAGCTACAGCTCGATAATGCATTCTGTCAATGAATCAACAGTATATATTTTACACTTGAGTTCATTCTAAAAGAAAGATTAAAAAAAAACGTCCATTCTCCACTCAATTCTTGATTGTTTTAAGTCAGTTAACTTTTAAGTACAAAACTTTTGAGAGGCAAAAAGATTTTCTCTCCTCGCCTCAGGCTCTCAGTAATTAAAAATGAATTTAATACTAATTAAACAATGAAATCTTACCATTTTATCGTAAATATGTTGAATCCATTGATTCTCCCCTTTCATAAACTGTTCCTTGGATAAGGCTGAACGTGGTTGGCAGAACATTACACAAGTTCCCGAATTCCTTTAGCAGTATTTCTTAAGGTATTTGTTTAATTGCATAGAGCGCTACTTTCACTCTGAAATATCATGTGGCAGTTTCTATAAAACCTTTTCGAGATAGAAATAATCGGAAACCTTGAACTCTTTTTGAGGAAATCTTGCTGACCATGTCGCAGAGTGTGATTAAACGGTAGTTAATGATCTTAATTCTCGTTTATGACGAGAGACAAGATTTTTTTGCCGATTAAAATTGTATGCCGTAAGTAAAAGATTCTTCATTATCTTAAGTGCATCACCATTACGGTCGGTTGTTGTTATTTTAGCATTCCTTTTAAATTTGGCGTTCGGCATGACCTGCTAATCAACCTTCCACTAATAACAGAATGTCATTAGTGGAAGTTTTTAATTAGCATCAATCACTCAGTCAATTGGAATCACTCAATCACAAAATGGTGATTCTAATTGTGAATTAATCTCGATACGAAGCAATATTTCAATGTATTTAATTAATTTGGAGCTAAAGTTTATCAAATATGTATTTGCTGAATTGGAAATATTTTTAACTTTTTAATTGATAAACAATCTAGAAAACCCGATATACTTCTAAGTATTAAGCGTTGAAAATTATCGAACGAAGAAAACTGCAATAGACCGTTCGCAAACAATAGGGTTATAAAGATTAATGGCTATTTTTTTTACGATTAACGCAAAGAAATTCGAGAATTGCAATTAACGCAAAGAAATTAGCCATTACCATATAATGCAATAATTTTCTTTGTTTTGATGGCGTTTTGGCCCAATAGATAAATGGCAGCAAGTTAAGCGTAATTATAAGGGCGCATTTAAATAAAAAGACACATGGCGGGAGTAAAATTAAAATAAATCGTCGAAAGATAACCCTGCGTGAAAGTTCATGTAGTTTCCGCGTTTACAGAACACGTTCCAGGTTAATAAAGAGAGGGGGTGGGGTGGAATCATCCCCAAAGTAGTCCCTCACACGGTCGCAAATCACGTCCCAGAGATGTGTATCGCGGCAGCGACGGACGCCTCGAGGTCGGAAGGTCCCTGGGAATCCGCACCTCTCCCACGTCATGGGGTGCTTTTATTTAACGATAATTCTCCTCTCGCCTTATACATATTTTCGAAATCTAAAACCCTCCAGTGGGAGTGCACGCGACAGTGTTGTATTGCTCGTCTCTCAGAAGAGAGAAAGACTGGAAAAAGGTGGAAAAGAAAACCTCGTTTCCGGGATGGAGATGTCATCGAACAAAACGTCGCATTACTTTAGTGCCGCGCGCGTCTCTTTAATTTTCTTTCCTCGAAAAAATGAAGTCGTCCCTTCTCTCAGATTAATCAAGACTCCCACGTTGCTGTTTGCGGATTACGCCCAACACTGATGGTCAGCACGTCGCTAATGAGACGTAATGAAAGGAGTGCCCATTCGGCACGCTCGTCGTTTGGGGCCATAAATTTCGCGGATGATTCCGTGGATGATCGAAAGCCGTCCTCTTGCTCGGCGTTGCGTCGCGCCGAAATTGGGCATACGTCGTCGATCCCTTAATGGTGAGTTACACGCCGGACTCGGAGAAGAACCCTATAGTTTGCTCGCAATTCCATCTTAATTACCGTGACATGTGGTTCAGAGTTCTACGTCTGGAATATTTACGCTCTGTCGCATCATGGATGCAAAGAAACCCTATTCGTATACTACGTATTCGCATATTGCGATTTACGTCTAACAAGGAAAGATGCGTTGATAATCAACCTCGTTTCTAGTTTATTGTCTTATTTCAGTATTTTTTAAATGCAAATCTTGCTCCCGTTTTTGTGAAAGCATGTCTGTTTTATATAATAGAATGGGCTATTAGAAAGAAATCTTAGGCGGGGAAGTAAACATAAAGTTGACGTCAACGATGTCATTCGTCATGTAGACAGTGGCGTTTAATAGCGATGAATTTTGAGAGACAAAACTTCAATAAATTTTACATTGTTTTTCGATTTCGAATTCAAAACAATCTTCGAATATAGAATGTGAATATGCTAAATAAATTTGTAAACAATTTAGAAGTATAAACACGATGGTGAATATTTAAAATATACATACACTTGCATTAGGAATTGCTATATTGCCACAGCTGAGCTCTGTAGAAAAATTTTTCTTCTGTTATTTTTGTTGTAACTAAAAATTTATTGTTATAATAGAGAATTGTATTTATTATTGTGTACCGTGCAAAACTACCTCAGCACTGGAGTCAACGAAGTTCATAGCTTGTGGATTTATCCACGTTATTAAATGAAAATAATTCCTAGACTCTCTCTGGAAATTTAGGACACACTTCTATTATTGTAACCATTGGCCCTTTCTTTTCTAAGCTTAGATTGCCAGAATGTTGAAAATATCTTTGTAATGAAAACGGAATATTAAGGGAGTAACCCTCTTGTAAAAAATTCAAGTTTTGGTTCCTTAACATCACATGAAATCGACCTTGTGAATTGGAGTGAAAAGATTCGACTTTTCAGGAGACCTTAAATTTTGCCCTGCCTGCCTATTTTCGGCTCATTCTCCTCGACAGCCTATGCTTTTCCAGTAGCGAGGAAGGGAAAGTTGGAGGGATTTGGTCAAGCGGCAGGGACCATCGGGCGTGGGACCGTGAAGATTGAGCGTTTGGCCACTTTCGACGGTCAGAAAGTATCGAAGCTGAGGGTCCGTTGGAGTTCCTGTTTGGCTTTTCTCCCTCACCACGGCATCTTCACGGAAAAATCCTCCAAAGCTCGGCAATCTCCGGAGAAGCTGCTCTAGGGTGAGGAGAGAGAGGTCAAGACAAGGGCTGGAAAAAGAAGATGGGGATATTGGAGGAGTAAGGGCAAGGGTCGGAAATACATGGAGTTCTTTAATGAGGACACTGAGGAATTCTCCCTTATCTCTCTTTCCTGTTACTTCCGAAATCCGTTGCCTCGCCGAGCAATTAGTTCTTAGTGATTTTGGTCCCACATCGTATATCTGCAGGACTTAGGGTGAGACTAGCTTTTAAGGGGGACATCCGAAGTCTCTGAAAATAATGAGGAATGGTCATTAATCTTTATAGGAGGATGTAGCGAGGAAAGTCCCTATTCCCTTTAAGGGAGGTGAAGTCGGACATGTGTGTGGGGTGGACTTGATCTTTTCCTCTAGGAAGCCATTTTATTCGGAAGAATCTATTTCCGTATGTCGGTGCTGGCGGTATTCTTTGTCGACGGTGATTGCTAATATAGCCGCGTTAAAATACCGGAGAGTTGGTCATTTCGCGACAGATTGACGTCTGGTTTGGCAGGTATTTCATCATGCCGTCGACGGCACGTTTGAAGTTCGTTTCGCCGGAAGATTTGGCGTACTGTTTCGCTTTTTAATTTCATCTTTGACGTCTCCTAACATACAACAGTAGATTTGGATGAACCCATCCTTAATATTGGTGTGATTAGCTAGTTCCTCTAAAGGATAAACTGCACATATGCTTTAGTCTGAAGCATGTACTAGGATAAATATGATTGATGTTACTTATTAGTAAAGGTATATATCAATTTCGTAAGTCTTCGTCATACTTCTGACAATACTTGTGAGTTCAGCATCCTTTCTGGGTTTCATTTTCTTTCAATTTTCGGTCCCGCCAAAATAAATCACACATTTGTTTCGTATTCTTTCGTTTTTAATTTCCGTTGGAAAGACCAATTTATATTGTATAAACGGTGTTTGGTTAAAAAAATAAACATGAAATTTGCTATATTTAGGAATAAATCCCTTTAAATAAAACGATTTTCCTAAAAAACTTCAAAGTTTGAATTTTTTTTTCATTCCCTATCTTCTTAATTGTAGGTTGCTAATTAGGGGAATACCTGAAGGATTGTCTTCAATGTTCATTTCAAAATTCTTCAAAGTAAATCGTAAAAATCTATTGGTTTGTCACATAAATTTGTTTCGTCCGCCGTGTATTTTCCTCCACGTTTACTAAGTGTTGTATTCGCAATACAGGAGAATTTGTGTATAGAATACATCAGAGGGGTGTATGTACATACAATCTTGTTTAGGGGTATGAATCGCCATGCTCTTCATGACGAGTAAAGAAAAAAAGTTGACGCACTTCTCTTTTCGAATGTCGAGTCATCCTATTGATTCAGGTACATGTACGCCCGTTGCGAGTTGTTTTCTGGTTGACAGGCGTTTTTTCCTCTCATTAATTTTGTGGTGAGCCTTTGATCTCACTTATTAGGCTGGAGTCTTTAAATTAATTAAACCTATTGCCCAAGCAATTCCCTAGCGAGACATGTCGGATTATAATTTATGTTTTATGCTCTCGTGGCGGGGGATAAAAAGCAAGGCAATGGTCTGATATTTCGCAGAACACGTTTGTTTTTGCATATAACGCATCTGAAGCATTCGTTTACGAAGGAGATGCTGACGTTTTTGTTTTAGTTGCCATTCGTCGTTTAGCAACCTTGAATATTTTCTTCATTCATCGAAAAACTGTCCTAAATTTTAGTTAATAAACGGATTTAATAATCTATATTTACCGTGGGTTATCTATGGATGGTTCGAAACATCAAGTTTGATGACTACCGTTAATTCGAGATAAAGATTTATAAAGTTTTAATTGAGTAACAGGATACGTTTGTCAGTGTAGCTGTTTCAAAAGATTTTTTTTGCCCTTGCTGTTATTTGCACTAAGCTCCTGGTGAGGGGACGAGACAACTAAGGCGAAAACTAACTTCAAGTCCTTCTGTGAAAGTAATGTCTGTAATTCAGTGCGATATATGGGCTTATATTCATCCCATTCCTAGATTATTTCATTAGCTGTAAAAGATGACTGAAAATACTCTTTAGTTACTAATAACTTGTCAAACCTGTGACTACCTCTGTTTGAAGAATTCCGTTCAAAAAATATTTTATCATCGCAAAACACCATTTCTGCAGACTCCTTCAATTCCTAGAATTTAATTTTACCTCATAGTTTTCGATTTTATTAATCTGTATAGCGGATTAATGTAATTTATATCGGTATATTAAGTTGAATTTTTTTACCCTACCCTTACCTACCCATCAGAAACGACGTTTCGACCTCCGAAATTTTCCAACCCGCTTTTCTCTTTATGATGGGCTTTCCTTCGTTCAATCTAATCCTGTTAGGTCCCTTCAGAAAAAATAACCAATGCTTCTCACATTACCGACGAAAAATTTTCTAAGGCATTATTCAATCAACTTTCTTTTCTATTTTTTTTAATCTCTAGAGATCCTGTTCCCTTCTTTGGTATGTTGGCAAAATGCGTTAACGTCGTGCCATCTTGGAATTCAACACCACCCTCGCCTTCCTCTCACACTTTCTGTGCCCTCAGTGACGCCTTGACACCTTTTCATTTTCCTTTTATGTCATGCTCGCCTCCCGTCACAGGCGACAATTTTCCCGAGTTTTTGCGACGGATCAAAGCCCTGCTTGATGTACGAGAGGGAGGCTGCATGAATTCTGCGTCTACGCAACCCCTAACCGCCTCCTGCGGGAGAATGCCGTATCCTTCCAGAGCCTCCACCTTTATTCCCCGCCTGAAGGGGAACGATGAGGGATATGCGACACAGGGTGGTGCCCGGAGTCTTTTGTCTCGAGAGGTCAAGCGGAAGGTGGCTGGCGGGGGGTTGTGCAAGGCAGTGTGATGTATGGAGAAAGGGCACAGGAATAGACCTTGAGGTACCTCTAGCCCATTGGGAGTTGAGGAGGAAGGTGCGAGGATTTTCAGAGGATTTACAACCTGAAAGATGAGCAGAACCTTCCCTTTTCTCTCCCTTTCGAGTCCTTCCACCCCCAAGTCCCCCTTGCAATGTGAATGTCGAAGAATAGCTGTGTGCATATGGTGCCAATGGTTCTTTTCCTGTCTTTAAACCGTGAGGAGGGTAGGAAAGGGACATTCCGTTCATTTTGACAGATGGAAAATAGGGAGGGATGCTACCCCTTCCCCATGTTTCATGGTCAGTTTCTGTGACTTTCCTTTCCTTGCTCGCAGACTTATAACACTGGGCTTTTGTGTTGGCGTGTTGGATTATTCTGGGACCCTAGTGGGAATGTATGTGGACGCATCCTTACTCGCTTTAAACTTAAATAGGGTTTCTTTTGAAAGCAGTTAATCCATCAAGTTGGCTTGTTAAAATTTTGTTTTTCTGGCGAAAATGCATTAGCTTGAGCGTTTACCTTACCTAGAAGTTTCACGTCTCTTTCTCTAAGTTTGTGACAAAGTCCGGAAGTATTTAAGTTTTCGCGATGCTGGTGCTGTGGTTTTATTAGACCGCATCACTAATTCCGCATCTAATTGCAATTAGAGACTTTTACACGCATAGTGTTTTTTCTTCTGCAAACTTTTTAAGGACTGTGAAATTTTGTTTTGAGATTATTTTATTTTTGTTTTCTGAATTGTTTTATCACCCTTGATGTGATACTCAGGAGCAGGTATTAAAAAGTTTCGAGTATCAACTTAGAAGGTTCCCATACTTCGAAGTTTGTTCTTCAGCTTGGAACAGCAAATTCGAATTAGGAGGAAAGCTCAGACCTTCAGTCCGTGGATTAGGTTGTTCTTCCTAAAAAAGTATAAAATAAACGAATCAGTTAATGTCACAGAGGCTATTTTAATGGGGGGGCTTATGTCCATTTTAACATGGGGACAAATTTTGTGGCTCCGTCGCCGTGGTTTTATTGCATTGCCCACGGTGGAGTTTTTTAATGCTGTTGATGTTTTTTCTTGTGCGCACGTGTTTTAGATACCTGTTGATATTTGTATTTTAAAGACTTATTGTTATTGCCTCAGTGTATCTAGGAGTTACGTTTACTCGACGAAAATGTGTATTGATACCAATTTTGACTCATTATGCTTCGTGCATTTCAAGTTCATTAAAATATGAAGATGGATTCCTCATCCCAATCTTTTCTTGAATATCCGTCATCTTTGACGATAGTTTTCAGGCCGCACCGTTGATAAATTGTCATTAATTGGTAGATAAGAGATTGCGATCAAATTTTCTCAAACTAACTTACGAGTCCGCATACCTTTTAAGAAGCTTAATTGTAACCTTTAAAATTTGGTAAGGTGGATTAAAATGAGACAACATACAAGTAATCATATTTTCCCTAAATTATGAAACGTGATGTTTATAATGAAATAAGTAATAAGACGTTACCTCGTGGAGAAAGTCAAACTTAGTAGTTTCCACACATTTTCCGCGACTAATTTCGTTAGATGAAACTACGAAGTTGTGTACCCTCTTTTCCGTGTTAAATACATTTCGAGCTCAGCGAATTTATATTCGAATTGTTCCATTAAGCCCTGTTCATTGACCTTTCACCTTCCTCTGAAGACCTATTTTTACGCTTAATTACTTTTGGTCGTGAACGGTGACACATCGCGAATAAACGTACCAACACACGGATTTTTAAAAGCTCATAGAGACGCCTCTCCTGATATCACTGCATAATATTTATACTTCCTATTGAAAGAGTAGCGATAGCATCGATGTGTGGGAGAAGGCCATAACGTTTACTTTTTACCGTTTGTTGTTTTTTATCGGGAAACAGACCACCCTCAAAGGCCATTACTTTGGATTTATCGCAAGTCGTCTCTCTTCCCCATCTTTCTCTCTTTTCGTGGTGCCTTATAATCTACGTTCGCGTCTTCATCGGTGGGTGGGCGGTCGTCTGCGTGCGGCATCTGTTAACTTACGGCTAGTTTCCATTTACATAATTGACGTGGGTGGCAGACATCGGATAATTTAGAAAACGCGACACTCCTACTTCCGACGCTCAGCATCACCTCGGAAATCCGAGGTAGATCATAGGACGTTTTTTATTCCGAAAACGTCCATGGCTCTTTTCAAAATAACGTTGGAAAATGTCGTTGGAAAATGTTTGCTTAGTGTTGAAATATGCCTTGTGATAAACCAAGGTATCCGGTTTCATGCAATAACGCATTTCATGCAAAAAATTTTAAGAGATATTTGTACAGTTCCTTTTACAAGTTTTCATATTTTTATCCAATTATGATACTCAGTTTATTTCTCGTTTTAGTGCTGTTTTCCTATTCTTCATCAACTTCATTGCTCTTCAGACCCCGAGGAGACGTTTTGTTTTGTCATCTCTTGATAAATTACGATTTGGAAAGAAGAATACAGGTTAACTTTAGAACGAAGTCTTCAGTTGCCAAACTGTCTCGAACATATTTTCTACAAAGTAAATAATGTATGTAAAGGAAGTGTTTCTCTATACCGAATTTTCCCGTATTTATTCACCTTCTCAACGCCAAAACGTTTGCAAAGGTATGCTTGCTATTTTTAAAGTAAATTAAACAACTTAATAGTGGAATAAAACTTAAATTCGAGCATAAAAGTGTTATGCTTGAATATGAAAGGTCATATTAATTAATTGTTAGGGTAAGATAAACTTTCTACTGTTGTTAATGTGTATCATACGGTAATTCATTTACTACATCAATGTAGAGCTGTAATTGCCTTTTTATTTCCCTTTGTGTAACCTTTAAGTTACATCAAGTTGGAGAATATGAATAGCATCCATTATCTAGGGATAGGTTTAGTATGGAAATCGTCTTCATTTTATGTTCCTCTTCCAGCCTCCTTATCACATCCAACTCGGTCCTCATTTCAATTTCCTTTCTGCTCCTCTTCACTATTCATTGGCATAGTAATCTCTTCATCTCATTCCCTCCCTTTCTCTTCTTTCATTCTATTTCTATTGCCCATCTTCTTTTCTAGACCCCAGCCCACTACTTATATCCGTCTCAACTCCTTGATTACCACTTCCCGCCCTTTGCCCCTTACATCTTCCCTTTCCCGTCCTCTTTGGACGTTGCTTCTTTTCCAGTATCGCTTTCCCGGCCGTGTCGCCCGAGAGGATGTGGGAATAAATTGTCTCGTTTTATGGTTCCGAGTCCTCTCTGAGGTTATCTCTCGCGTGATACCCGAAACCCCTCTTTCTCTGTCCCCTTCATTTTTAACGTCCACTTCCTCTTCGTGTTCTACTGGCGACGCATTGGGTGTTTTTTAGCGTTCAGAGATGGGGATAAGTGAGAAAACGAACCACGCCTCTTATTTTTCTTTCCGTGAGATTTTTATTCGGTCCCCGGAGACCTTTCTGCTCCGCAAAGGAGTTTCCGATAGGTTTCTTTTCTGTCAGCGTTGGAATCTCCACGTATTTCCTCTAGGGAAATTAGGGGATCCGTCCCTGGAGACGCGTGACCATGAGTGAAGGAGGAAAGTGCTTATCTTCGGCTCGGTGAATTCGGGCGAATCGGGCTTTTTCTTTCCTTAAGACTTGAGGTCCTCAGCAACGCCAACACCTGGCGAGTTTGGAGTAAAACCTAATATTTTGGTGCGAGGAAGTGGGTTGGTGGTTTGAGGGCAGGCCGCGTGTGCCAAAGGTTTCCCTGGAAACGTTCATAGCTTCGGTGGTCGTCTTTTTTCTCTTCCACTTCCTGAAAAAGAGGAAGGGGCTTCGGTTAGTTAGTGTGGTATTCGTCTCGTATTCACAAGGTGGAGGGGATCGAAATTTCAGATGTTAATTCCACTGCATTTGGTTTTACCTAGTTGGAAGTACATTTTGGTAGCTTCTCTACCTCAAAGGGGAGTCTAATTTCCCAGCGGCGGAAGTCGCATGTTTTGTCAGTTCGTGGTTTTGTTGATGAACCAAAACATGAAGCATCTGTTCCAGACAGCGGCCGTGTCACTTCGTTAGTCATTGATGAAGTCGTTTAGAACGAGATCTGTATTAACTTAAGGTTCTTTTTTTAATATTTTGGTTGATACATGAAAAATATAACATTAGGGCGTAAGAAGATTGGGTCGAAATTTTTCTAAATTCCGATGAAATGAACAATGTATTTAGGAAAAATGTTAAATTTGAGACCTTTTATTTTTTTCCATTTTTAAAATGATTTATTTTACTTCTTCACTTCATAACCCCTCTAATTCATGACATATTTGAATCATATGTTTATTCGTCTGCTCACAAAATCTTAAAATTAAATTTCTCCTGAAAATAATTTAAGCTAACTATGATTCTCGTTAATATTTACCTAATGATTAATACCGCTTTCCGTTGGTAACCTCAGCATCCCCATCGCTCATCATATGTTGTGGAACGTGATAGTTCCTTATTGTCTCTACTGGTAATTGAGCAGTCAAATATTAAGGGGCTAAGGGTAGCAATTGGCCTGTCTTCGTTTTACAGTGATGAAGAGTTTGTTTTGTTAAATTTTCGTGCGTGTGCTTAATTTACCATAATTTATGCTAGAATGAGTTTTTTTCACAGAACAACGTTCGTTTTGTATGAAATTAAGCAAAACTCATTCTTAGGTGTTTATTTCCTTCATCTACGTTCTTTTTCATCTTAGCCTCAATTTTTGACTTCTTGGGCCAAACTTTCCATCCCTATTCGTGTAATACCAATCGCGAACACTATTTCATAGAGTATACTTTATAAAACACGTCCCATTGTGCCTTTCCACTGTTCGACCTCGCTATTAGCACAGAGATGAAAAACGAATCCCTCACAAGGCAAATCCTCCTCAGGAAGGCTTACAACGAGGGCATTGTGCTTCTCTTCCCAAAATACAGTAGCTCCGTTGTATTGTTATCCCCTGAATATATATTATCTACTCTCGCATTGCGATCGCTATCCACCATCGCTTTGTTTGTTTTCTTCCCACAAGCAGGGAATGTTTCCGTGGGAACGCTTTTCCGATCCCCTCTCCTTTGGATTTCATCGGCCCCCGCAGTGCGCGACGCATTTGTTAGGAACCAAAGGCTTTATTCGCCCTCACTCATTTCCCTGACTTGTCACTCGTCATAGGAGCGACACCGCCGCTATCAGTGTAACCGCACGGCTCGCTTTTTTTTCTCATTTTTTAATGTCACTTTCGGTACGCGTGAATATGTTCCTTCCTTCTCACTACACGCGAGAGCCTTTGCTTTCTAGATTTAATTTTATTTCTCGAGTTCTTTCAAGTACTCCCTCGCGCAGTACCTCGCCACCCTTTCTTTCGTTGTTACTCACTCCACTTTTCTCACCCCATTTCAAACCGAAAAAGCCCTTGTCCCTCCAAACCCTCCTTGTTCCTATCTGTTTGGCTCTCGAAGGAAATATTTCCCTCTTCTCGGAGGCTTTACCCCCTCATTCAATTTCTCTTTCTGAACTTTGCTCCGTAATGCTTGGTTTCCTGATTCCAAAAAGATTATATTATATTCCTACAGTTATGTTTTCCCTCATGTCCTTCGCCACGACCACTGAGCTTTATCCTTCCTGCTCTCCTAAATAAACCGCTTTATTCGCGGAATGATTTTCTTGAGTGTGAGGTTGAAGTTATTCTCGTAACCACAGTTCTTTTATCTCGATCTAAATTTCTTCTTTGCTTCGTATAGTGACTCATTATGTGGATATCTTTTGGAAGAGTCGTTTTGCAGTCAAAGTCACGGTATTTGTTGTCTAGGCTAGTGAACTAAGTGACGCTAACGGAGAATATTGTGTGGTTTGCCGTATGAGTTAAGTGCAATTCTCGTAAACATACTCGCGAAGAATTAAAAATGTGGTCATAGATTTTGCAATAAAGATTGACTCGTCAAGTAAACCAAATTGCTGTACTTACGATCGAATTCAAAATTAAGGTAGATGTTATAAATGTAAAGATCCTCTTCGTGCGCAATATTAATAGTTAATTATTTAATTACATCAGTTCCATCCCGGACGGATTTACCATTCGGCGCATTAAGCGGCCTCGCAGTTAAGGGGTCACAAAAAGACGTTATGTCCGTTTTTTATAGTGAGTAATTTCTTGTCGGGATCTCAAAATGTCCTTGAGGCTAGGGGCCATTGATTGTTAAAATTTGGCCAGGTTCCACCAATAAAGATCATGATAGAGATGGCCGATCTAAAAACTCAGGACTTGCGATGGTTCTCAGTTTATATACAGGGATTGTTACCTTTAAAATGTGTGTGTCAATTTTTTTAATGCCATCATGCAGCTATGAAAGAATTTATGAGCAAATTTTCTTTGGGTTAACTTGTTGGGTCACATTCTTGAAGGAAGTCATTAGAAATTTACTCAGCAAAATCTGCATAATTCAACTCGCTGTAGCAAAACCCCAGTCATTCTAGCCATAATCATCATTGTCGCGTTCTTTAATTTTATAACTTGTAATTGTTACACCAAAGCATCCTTTAATACAAGAAGTTTTATTGAAGTTTTTAAAAAATCCGTTAGAAACAGTCTTCTGGCGTTTGTTGTGCATCATAAAGATCGCTTCTTGTGTAAGGTTTGAGTCATGAAGCGCAAGTCTTATTGGTAGAGGTAATTTTTTTATCGATCTCTGTCTACGCTTGGAGAAACCTCTTGCTTATGGACATTTCGTTATGTGGTGTTAGAAAGGGTATGGAATTTGCTTCGTTCTGTTCTTTAGTTCTGAGAAGTATAGATATTTTGGTAGCCTTTATTTCGCGTTTATCTTCTAATAAAACCCGCTCACCACACCAGGTTCCTCTGCTTAACATTCGTGAGCTTAGGTCTGAACGTCCCTATTTTTAGCATTTCCTTTTGTACCTCACACATTCTATATATTTTCTCCCTTCCTCTAAACTCCGACGTTCGAATTATCTCCTTCACGCCCTATAACTGGAATATTACGAGGCTTCCTTTTTCCTGGGGAAGGTTTATTGCGGGTAACAGGCGGAAAGGATAGAACATTTTTCTAATGATGAGCAGATTAATCCAGGCGTTTAACACCATCATTGCTTGAGTTAAGTCTCCCATTTCTTAATCTTCTTGCGTCAGTTAGATGTGTGTTTATCGTCGTGCCTCAGTGTAGGAAACGCCAGGGCCGGCAGTTTGATCAATGTTTTTCTAGCCGTTAAAACGAGCTAAAATGTGTTTTTACGACTTCGTTGGTTTTCAGAATGTAATGGAGGTGCAATTTTCATCACGTTCGGTTTTGTTCGGACCGTGGGATAAATAATTATGTTATGGCGGTTGCGCACACATCTAGGTATTTATTTGCTGTGGAAATCCCCCCTCCAAAGGATTCCGTGAGGTAGTATAAACGGTACTTGGATATTTAAAGCTGGTTTCATCGCGAGATCTTCGTCCGATGTGTGCGAGAGGAGCCGGGAAAGAATCTGGCGTCGCTTCTTCTTTGACTTTTTTTCAGATTATAGTTCTCCATTCCGAAGTGCGAACAATACATAACAGCCGGTCAGCTAACTGTAACTCGTCCATAGCGAAATATTTAATGAAGGATTCCCATACTAAACAAAGTGTGCAGTTTCCGGATAATTGTCGAAGGGTTCAAATCTTAGCTCCCGGAACGTCTGGGGAACCAGTTTCGCAGTCAGATTCCCACGTTAACATACATCCGGTCTCTGAGATTTGGGATTACCCAAATTTCTGTTCGTTCCGTTAATTAAATTCAGTTTTTTATACAGTTTCTACTTGATCATTTTGAATTCTTCTGTCGAAAAATATTGGTTATCTGAGAGTACGGTTGAGAAGGATCTTACGTCTGTCGAACTGAATTTATTGGCGAATTGCTTATTACAGATATTGTGTAGGTAGCTATATCTCTTAGTTTCGCTCCTCTTTGAATAACGTTAAATTAGAATTAGTTCTTTCTTGAGAAAATGGCGACTGTGATTGTTGGAAGTTTTGAACTCACTAAGAACTTCTTAGCTGAATAGACTTTTACAAATTCCTATACTATTAATGCCTTTTAATCAAGTTGGACATTTTTGTCCCTTCGTCAATATTTTTGTTTTGTATTCTAACTGGTATTCTGTTCATAAAAATTAACTTAAATTCTTTTTAAATCTCGTCTTCTTTCTATTAATAGTTTTGTATGTCTCCGTAGCTCCCAATATCTTGATGACGTATGTATGTACGCTTGTTTTATTTCATATGCTCTAAAGAAATTATATACGTACATAGTCAATTTTAGCTAACGTTATATTTATTCTGAATTTAAGATTTACTTTATTCGAAATTACTTTTGAAAAGTTGAAAGTTCAAGTGCCTCTTATAAATATTGAAATCCTCAATTACATTTTATTTCCTCCAGAATTTTAGAAAAACTATAAATGTACTTGGAAATGTCCCAAACGAAGGTTCTCATCTCATCTCATCAGGGAAATTCTTAATCCTCATTTGGATTTATATCTTGCCGAGTGGTGTTAAAGAAAACCAACCATATGTTACCTTGGTTCTATTCCCAACTGCATCGTTTTATTCGAACAATCACCTCCGTGAAATAAACTTCGGAGTTAGCTAGCACCTAAGCAGACATTTCGTTTTTTTTCTTCCCCCTTACGACTCTATGATCACGCAAGTGGCGCCCATGAAATCCTACCCTTCGAGAATACCAACACATTTAGTCCCGCTCTCGACATCTCTAATCCTTTATTGTATTTTATCGTAGACAAGGTTTACTGCGAATAGAAATGGATAAACCAGATGGTGCTGGAAGGTGAACTTGTTGAAAGGGGATTTTTGTGACGGTCTTTTCTCTCTCCTTCAACAGGCGTCCGGGAATTATTTCTTTTTAAGTTCAGATACTTTTACGGTACCCCTGTTCTCTCGTCTTATAAATCGGTTTGTTTTATGCCACCCTCATTTACCTTCACGGCCTCTTTAGCGCTCCTTTTCATTTCAGAACTACGCCCACGCTTTCACTCCTCAAGCTTTCCCTCGTTCTTTTTCGTTTTCATCGATCTTGAACTACCGAAGGGATCCCTATGTCTTCTCGTTTATTTTTTTAAGCTTCGTAATTCTTGGAGAGTATTTGGGAAACCTTTTACGGAGGTAATCGTTTCAGGTTTAAGTTTCATTCTCCCTTCCTTCGAAAGGTAATCTTATCATGCTCATGTCCTCTTTTCCGTCGCGTACAAATTAATGCGCCTCCCTGCGCTTGACTTTTCCAAGAAGACGTCTTAATTTTCGGGACGTTTCCCCGTTTTGTTTTCTTTCTTAATCTTCCGTTGGAGTCTTCCATTTGGTACAAACGAACGTGTTTACCCGAGATAGTTTCAGGAATTTTTTTCTGTTCTTTAGGAATCGTATCGTATTCTAGAATGTCCTCACGCTTATTTATGCCCATCTGCGGTTGCGTTTGTTTTTGTCTCACTTTTCCATGGTTTATGTTCGATTCACAAATCGCGGTCTAATTCCTGTTATTTTATCGGCGTTTAATACGGGCATGGCCGCGGCTTTTTCAATCTCATGCTATTTTCTTTTTGAAGTTCGAAAGGAATTTATAACTCGATATTGTAAGCTTTCTTTTCATATGATTTTTATTAACTATCCTGGTAATAAAATCCTTCATTCCTGGGTGTTATGAACCATTACTTTTGTTAATTTGTGGATTATTTTGGCTCCTACCCTATACTGTGCACGTTATTCACATATTTTTTAAATAGCACTTTTATTTACCAAAATAAAATTCTAAAGAATCTTTCTTTCCCTTGTCTTTGCAGGTGAGTGCAGGCCTTAAGAGATCTAATCTATTGAAGTGACTTCTTGGTGAGTTATTGAGGCTCGAGTGGAATAACTTTATCTCGACCGATTAAGATAAAGTTTTCTCCGTTATTTTGCTGATTCGTTCACCGTTTGTGTTACGACTAAAACTGTTTGAGACATTGATGGTAACTTGCGAATATGCAACTTATCGAACGAGGCTTAAACTTATTAAGCCGATGATTATCATCCCTAGGTAACTAATATGCGAGAATTCCATGAGAGATTACTAGTTTGTAATTTTTATTTGCACTCTTAATTATGAGGCCAATTTCTTTGCTCTCGGTGAATTAGTTTTCATATATATACTAAATACTTAAATAATTACTAAATGCTGTCATATTTTAATTGGGAATTCGCCCAAAAAGTTTGCTGTATGGTGACTAAGGAAACCAAAACAAAATCTTTGCGTCACTCATCCTTTTCTTGGTTTTATATGGTAATACTGTAGGATGCGCAGCGGTAGAGCGCTTTGCATTGCTCGTTTTTCATATGCATATAGTTATAGTGTTAGTGAAAATCATCTGAATATTAAAATTGTGCATAATTTATGCTTTCGCTTGAAAAAGTACAGGAAAACAGTATGTGAATGGATTAAAAGATCGAAATAATAGCTGTACACATTAATTATACCTGGCATATCTCGTTTCCTTTGCTAGTTAATACACGCATGCAACTGTATCATGATGACATTCGTCCTTAAGGGTAGTTAACGTTATCTAACTTTTCGATTAAATTCTAGAATTAGAACTCGAAATATATAATAATTATCAAAGTTGTATTTGCCAACAAATTTTTCAGATATTTACGGAAAGTTGTTTTTCAATAATACCTTTATTTTCATTTACGAGTCATCGTATTTTTTTTTTCTATCTGTTATTTCCTGAAGTTGTAAATTATAGTTTTTTTCGCGAATTTTTGTCTTTTGCCCTAAACACTAGGATTTGAAAGAAATTACGAAGAATCGTGAAGATTGGATTTGAGTCCACTTTCTATCAAAACGTCCAGAATGATTCCGTGCGTAAATTCTTACTCATCTGAGTTTGATTGACTAGTCTTATTTACGTATGCACCTGGGAGAAGTATTTTATAAATTACTAGCTCAAAAAGTTAACTTCAATTACCATCTCGTGGCACTAACTTGCTCCTTCATCACGTCTCTCCCTCTAAATAATCTAGTTCCCTTTCACTGGTATTTTTTCTTCTCGAGGGTCACAGGTCGTTAGGCATCCCCATCGACCTCTAGTGTTAATCGAAGTGAAGGCAACCCGGAGAGAAAGATGGAAAAAAGGGGGCGATCGCCTTACGTGGGAGTGGAAGTGTTTGCCAGGGCGTAGAAAGCGGATTAATCTCGCTAATTTATTCTCTCGTCCCTTTTCACGCTTCTCCCGTTTAACACCTTCATAAATTTCCAAGCTGCCTTTATATACAACGATGCTTGCGACTCTATTGTTGCGTCTTCCTTTGTCATCGCTGGCTCAGTCCTTAACATGTGTCTTTAAGGAAAGACAGTCGCCCTGGATGAAGCGCTCCTATGCAATAAAGACTTCCATTAACCCATGTATTCAGTAGCTATTTTATAAATAAGACTATTAGAAGTAGGGTTAGATTAGCAGATTACGTCTTTAAATTGTACCAATTTGGCTCTTGCATCATCGAAAGCAAGTATGTCCCGAAACAGTGCCTTAAAATATATGTAAAGATGCGCGAGTCCTTAGATAATTATCACCCACATAAAGTACGATATCAGGTACATAAATAAATTCTTTTTATCTGTTGCATTTAAATGAAGCATACTGAGATAAAGCTCGGAAGTTCAAAGCCAATGTCAATCGAATCGTAAGTGGTCTAGAGGCTACTACCGCGAATCACGTATTGATCGTGCGTCGGAGTGATTGGTTGGATGATCAAGTACCCATAATATTCCAGGAAGAGTTTACATTGCTAAGGGCATTTCACCCCAAAAATATATCTTACACTGCCTACTTTCGTTCTAACTCGAACTAAATAATGAAATTAATGGTTTGTTGGGTTATTTGGTGGAATTTCTTCATTTTCTCTTAGAAATAAAACTTCACTTTGTAAATTCCACTTGTGGAATCATTACAAGTGGAATTTACAGTGAAGTTTTATTTCTCGGACAAAATTTAAAGTCTCGCTGTGTTTTAATGCCATTACGATTCTTTTTATGTAAAGTTCTCTTTCTAAAATGTTGGCATAGTTACTAGATAAACGTGCTTTGTATGGCATTTCCATAAGGTCGTACATACATGTAGCCTCTGTCAAAATCATTTGCTTCGTGTAGCAAAATTAAGCATCGAAAAGCATGGGAGAGATGTGCATCTAAAGGAGTGTAGGTTCTGTCAGGCTGCCGCTGTGGCTCTGCCTTCTAATACACTCCAGCTTCAGTTTCTCTGCCCTTTTCTCTCAAGAATAGATTGCTTTCCTTCCAATCGCTTCGAGAGAGGGAAATACCGTGTCACGTGAAAGTAAGGCCTCAAAGAGTTTGCTCACGGGGAATGCTGATAAAGAAGGCCGTTTAGCCTCCCATCCGATAAGAAGTAATCGCTTCCCGGTCTTATTTGTTCCTCTCCCCCGCTTGCAAGTTTGGGTACGTGGTTGTATGCTCTCCTTTGCCGCGCCATGTTGATATTGGCACCCGGACAGCTTAGATAGATAGCTTGTACAAAGCATTTGCCCGGGCGGTCCTCGCCGATTCAATTTCAATCGACAAGTTGGTCTTATTTCTCCTCATACCCTCTTTGCTTCTCAACCTTTTTCATATATATAGCTTTTCGTATCCTCTTGCTGTATCTAGGCCTCTCCTCTATTTATTTTCCAATAGACCTCACAGTTGATAATCTCGAAGTGAATGCCGGATGTCGAAATCTGCTCCAATCATCTTTTCATTTACCTGTGGAATGAGCGATGGTGAAAGAGGCTCTCGGTTCTGAGTCTTGCACATAAATAGACCAACTGCTAATCTGACGAGTACCGTTCCTCTCTCTCGCAGCCCATTGAAATAAATGGACCTTGCAATCTTCGTCATCAGCGTTTTACCTACTATATACCTTTATCTATTGCTCCACATTCGTTTGAACATGCATACATTCATTTTCCTTTAATTTTAGCCAAGATTTTTATTATCATTGATCCTATGTTTAGAACGATTCACAAAAATTCAAAATCATTTTTTCGAGCAACCATTTCCAAAAGTGGTAATCATAACTACTGATTGTAGGAATTATATCGCTTGAAATATTGTATCGACACTATTTCAGTATTATGCAAATATACACGGTAGTGGGGAATGGAAAAATATTGCAATTCGCGCAGAAATCTATGATGCACATTACTAGCAAGAGAGGAAAGTGAAAACATTTGGGTTTAGTTGCCCGCCTTTCTTCGTGTACAGGATGCAGTCACTGCTTGGAAAAGGAATTTTCCATGAGTAAGGTTTTTGAAAACGGTGCTTTTAAAAGAAATAGGAGTTTTTTCTATGTTCTTTTGAGTGAAGGTAACACACCTTTTGAATTCACCACTACGCTGAAGTTAATCTTTGAAGATATGACTAATTTTATCGAAATTCCTCCATAAATGGTAAATATCAGTGCAACGTTAGCTTTCAAGAACTAATAATTGTTCAAGAAATAATCATTGTTCATTAATTTTTGCATGAATTATTTTATTCATTTAATTATTTTTTTGAAACGCCGAGTTTATCTTCACCTACCTGCCTATTTCATAATTTCCTCCCTTTTTCCTTCTATTCTCTCATACCATTTTCCTCTTTTACCTCCCTTTTCTCTTCTGCACCCTCTGTCCCCTTTCCTCGAATCGATGCTCGTTCCCGTCCACAGGAGGACTAAACGGGCAGGAATTCCTGTTTACTCAATTAACCCCTTTCCTCAGTTCGATGGCAAGATAGAGACGCTGCATTAGCTGTCTCCGTTCATAGGGAATGGTCGTTGCTCGCGTAACTGCCCCCCTATTGATCCACATATTCACCCTATGTAGACATTATACTCAAGTATACATGTAGTAGATGTTAAATTTTAATGTAGATGACATCTGGGAAACATGGTGTCTGCCGTCACTTGAAAAGTTTGCTCATACCCTTTTCCTTTGTGATAGTTACTGCAAACCAAAATATTATAACTTTAAATCAAACGCGGTTTTTTTTTTGCTGTGGATGTAGTGAACCAATACAAAGACATTTACTCCTTAAATAATGTCATGTCTGTTCACCATTATTCTTTTGCTCCTTTTTATCTAATCGTACAAACATCTATATTCCTTTCGCCTCATCGTTAAGTTGTTCTAGCTAACCGTTTATTTTCCAGCATACTTATTAATATCTTATCTGCTTCTCAAGGCATAAAAATTAATTTCTTTCGAATTCACAATATTATATTGGCGGAACCTCTGCCTTTTCTAATCCTATTTTAAATGTATCAAATTTGACGATCCCCATTAGTAAATGTTCCTACCTGTCCATTTTAACCGACTTCGAGAGTAAAGAAATATTTTTTAGAAATAATTGTAAGAATCCGCACTTAAAGGAGCTTAGAGTTTTCTGTTAGGAAAGGGTAGGTTTAGGTTAGAATATCCTGAGAAAGATTGTCTTTGCAAATGTTCTTAATGTGCAATTTATGGACCATTTTTCGGAAATAAGCTACTCAATTTAATACTTCGGTGGTGAAATTTCATTCGCATTAAACATAAAAAGCATCTTTTAAAGTGGTAGCAGGTTCAAGTGATGATTGTCCAGCATATCCTAGTGGTTTTCTTAGTTTATCTTTGACCTGAAATCGTCACATGAAATCAATGAATAGCGATAGAAGAATTTTATGGTTTAAATTTCATTAAGATAACCTTTTATCGTGTGAATACTTAGCCGAGAGAGGCACTATATGTTTTTATAAAAAAATGCTTGCTTTAATAACTCACATCGTTAATTGTTTAGCTCATTCGAGTCAAGAAAGCTTTCCGCTCTACGCTTGAATCGCAGATATTTTTATGAGTAATAGTTTTCTTTGTATTTTGCCGTTTATCATGGCATTTGGTTTGAAAGTTCATTCATTCTCGCATTGGTATATATATCATATATGGCGTTGAGAATGATTGCATTTGTCCGTGCCATTGCTTGATTTGATATGAGTCAGGAGGTAGACGTAATTAAGTTTATACAGCATCCAATTACAAATTCGTCTTGTTTTTCTTTTTAGTTCCGAAGGATTCCTTTACCATAGTACTTCCCAACCGGTATGCTGAAATTAAACTCCAATGGTTCAGTAAAATATATCCAAGTGAACCTTTTTACTTTATTTTCCATGATATTTTATCATTGAATGGATAGATATCCTTTCTTTCAAGGATTTCTCCTCTAAACCAATTGCAATTGGCTTAACCGCCAGTTCGAAATAATAAGAATCCACGAAAGAAAAAAGTCTGGAAACCATTAATCTCATTCTCTCATTGACCATTGAGCACAAACATAAGCTCTCAGATTCGGCCCTCGAAGCTTTACCATGTTAGGTGATTATATTTTAAAATGTCCAATTCGTAATGATAAATTAAGAATGCTTCTTTTAGTTTAAAATATGAGTATTTTTAATGAAAATAAGCTACAAATGTGCCATTTTCTAGGATAAACATTTTATACCGGGAGTATACATGCTAAACATGCGTCTCCCCTCAGACAATTTGAAATCGGGCCCCTCAAGAGAAAGACTCCTTTGCACTACACAAAGCAAGCCTTTGAAAAAAAAGTGGGACAGCGCTAAGAAACTTAGAATTTTTCTTGTTTCCTCGGGACTTTTTATTGGCCCTTGTAGTAGTTCTTAGATTTTCGTGTTTGCACAAATTTTCTCGGATCGACGAAATCTGCAGATCTTTTCCTCCTTTCTGCCGTGGAAGTTTCGGCGGGATGTTTCTCGAAAGCCTTTCCTTGTTGCGTAGACCAAAACAACTAACAAAAGAGATTCCTCTTCAAGTTTCGGGATGCGAAGTTTTCCAAACTTTTCTGTCTACAAAGCGAAAATTTACAAGTCTTACCGCAGAGAAGTTAGGTTTTACCACTCCTTTTTCTCGTCGAGAAATCAAAGTCAATGGAGATAGGTTTCCTTGGTTTGTTTCTTCCAGACGTTAATTCAGATATCTTGTTAAGGTTGGAGCCCTCGCTGACAGAAAGCCGTGCTTTCCTTCATTGCTTATTATTCCTTTTCTGTTATCGACACGGGAGCTACCATTCATCGACAGTTTTGGAGCATCTCACGACTTTGGAAATACAACTTCGGCTATCTTATCATTTATGAAAAATAGGAGAGGAAATTCGTATTCGCATTTGGTGGTATGCCTTAAAGTGTATCCGGATTCCATCTCAAAGATTTCACTAGATATTTAGGTTGAAAGAAATGAAAAGTATGAGTTGGGCAACTTTATTTTCTTGCGAACAAAATTCATTAATCTGAACATTTTCGCACTTTTCGGCAAATTTTTGAGGAGATTTGATTTTTATAATTTTTATAAAGAAAAACTTTAGGATTAATGTCTTATTTTCTGTTACGAGAAAATCTGCGTTATTATTAAATATCCTTATTACATTTGCCATTTTAGTTTATCTTCAGTTTTAATTCAAACGATGTCCATTTTAAAGCACGAGTTAAAAATGTTTTATTTTAAACGGCCTTCGTTACTATGTACTTGTGTACGGGACCTTAGCCTCGGATATTATTTAAGCTATTTCAATTCGCATCGTAACGCTTTGGATGTATATTTTGGTTATTCTTTTTATTCAAAGGACGATTTTTGCTTTCTATGAACACATACCAAAGAAATTAATACTCTCTAAAAATAACGTATATAGCTATCTTTTCGTCTTGCTATATTTAAGTAAATTTCACATTTTATGAAACATGTCTTTGAAAATTGTATCATTTACTCAAATAAATGTTTTGATAGCTATTGGTAATTTTTTTGTTTGCGTTCTTCGCCACCATTTCTAAGAAAAATATTTTATATTTTGAAAATCAACATTTCGCTGCCGTCTTAACGTAAGCGGCGGTGTTCGACGCTTTACTTTGTGGTCACTATAATGCAATATTCCATTAACTGAATCTGAAATTTCAAAAAAAGCAGTGTAGGTGCATAGGAATACAAGAAGAAGAAATGGTAGATAGGAATCCTTCCCTTCGAATTCTACTCGTGAACTCTTTCTGCTTTCTTCTCTATCCCCAGCAAACCGCGCCGAATAAAGGGTTATATCTATCCACCTAACCACACGACGAAGAAACGTTAATTGGATTCTCTCTCCATTCCCCACTCCCATCCGCCGTGCGATTCAACTATCTGTCAACGTCACCCGGTCGTATTTGCATTCGCTCTCTGTTTACCCCTATGGGTGTCTAACGAGACCTTTTCTCCACCCTGTCTCCCACACGTTAGCTACCGGCGTAAAACCATCGGTATATTAAACCTCTATATCTTCTGTTGAACCAGGTCCTCGGGCCCGTTCAACCCTCTCACATCCCCTTCTTTTTTTAGTCTCTTCTCACCACCTCCAAGACACCTCCCTTTCTCATCCGATTAACTCCATGGATATTATGCTCTGCCCTTTATGGCGAGATGATGATACGTTTTCATGGCTCTTTTGGTCTTTTTCCTCGTTCGCTTTGTTGCCTCTTTTCGTTCTTTCCTGCTGCACCAGTGGGGGTTGTCCCTTATTGGCTGTGTCAATGTTTGTTTTCAATTATCATGCTGCGGGAGGAAAGGCATGCAATTGTTCGCGTGCAAGCCAGCGCGCTCGCGTATGTCCGTGCCCGATGAAGGAGGTTGATGTCGGCTGGGATTATATCCGAGAAATCTCTCTTAAAAAGGGATTAAAATACCGCGGTTCAAAGGAATTATTCCCCGAGTAGGAAAATCCAAGTTTCTCTTCTTATCTCGGGGTTTCCTTTTTCTGGGGTATAATTCGTAAATAATTCACCCCTCGACATGGATTTTATATGCGGACACGCATTTGTTCGCTCGGCTCACTTGTTAGTGGGCAATCCCCCGCATAATGTGCGGGAATTCGGATTCCACCGCGGCATGCATTCCTCGTTGTAGCGATAAGTGTAATTGGTCGGAGAAGTGAATGCGAGCTCGGTCGCAGCTGCTAATTAGGGGCCGAAACTAGCGCGGTAGTTTTGCTTCGAGGTTTCTAATTAACTTGTTCGTTATTTATATGGAAACGAATGCGTTGCTGCGGCTCGGTTTTGCATTTTTTCGGAGCTTAAAATAATGGCTTGAAATCGGTTGTGACGTACCGTTCTCAATGTTTTCATTGCAAGTGCTTTCACAATAAAAGGAAAAGAGATCATATTGGGCTGAATGCGATTATATTCGAACTCTGCACGTAGTTGTGCTTAATGGTAATCTGTACAAAGAACTTATTTTTAGATTGTTTTCCTCACTATTCCAGAACTAATTTAGATGAAAGTCTATGCAATTTTTTCTTCTTTTTCATGGCATTTCAGAATATTTAACTCATTTTAGGGAGTTAATTTAGTCGATTTTAAAGTTTTCTATGTTTAATCTTTGTTGAAAAATACAGCAAAATTTTCTGTTAATCCATTCTTTCCCTTATGTACACAAATCTACCTCTCTTGGATTGCAGTATTTTTATTTATTGTAGTAAAATTTGAAAGTGGTCTTCGCTTTCTTCTCCTCGACACTTAATTTTATTCATGATATCTATATTAATTGTTTATAGACCAACTGTCATCCGTGTTGAACATTTGAACGAAGTTAAAATGTAGCCCTGTTAAACAAAATGATTGGTTTTCTGAAGTATGCACCATTACATTTATGTATTTCTATTTGAAGTATGGCGATAAAAGCTTCGATTAAACTCAAGTGCTCGATTACTGGGCCAACCCAACGACATATTCTCCCAAACGTACTGCGAGTGTCACCCCTAGCACGTGCTAAGTGGCAGTAAATTAACCGTATTGCGTCCCGGAACGTTTAAATTTCTTCGTCGGCCGTGGGATACTGTACAGATGCTCCTTTACACCGCAGACAAACCCATATCCCTCAATTCAGTTCATGTCGCGCTCATCACCGCGTGGGAATCAATCGGTATATTTTTCTTGAGTACAATGAACGCAGCGTGCATGTTCGTCATCCCTGGTCTTTTCCCACAGCCACCGCCCTCACCCGCCTTATGTATTTTCGTTTGGGTGCAGAGTTTTTATCGACTGTGCGCACGTCGTGTCTGTGTCGTGACACGTGTGAGGGTGGGCCGGGAATGCATGGAGAAGGGATTGCGGGGAAGGAAGTGAGCGGTAGGGGTAGGAAGAGGGGTGTGGGTGCAGTGTAGGTGGTAGGGTGCTTGTGTGTGGAATATTCGTAGTCTTTATGACCGCATCGCTAAATGGAGTAGGGGTCAGGGAATATGGATGCTGGGATCCATTGAACCGAGAGGGAAGAGAGCAAAGAGGACCCAAACGTATGCTGCAAGGCACACGCGTGCCTCGCTCGCCCGGGAGTGTTTATGTATGCTCCCCTGAAGCGTTGGCGTTCACACGGTCGGAAGGTGCGAACGTGGAGGGAATGGAGTTCGATCCCAGACGGTAGCCGTAGCTCCTGAGAGAAAAGGTGCTTTTTCCCGTAGGACTTCCATTGTTTTTTCGTGAGGCCTTCCGGTCCGTTGTCCTAAAGCCTGGCTTTCATGCGTCTTCCGTTCTTTCTTAGGTATCGTTGCCGATTTCCTCACCATTGCTCAATTCCTTTTGTTATGAAGTGAGTATTGAGCATTGTAAGAGAGGCAGTTGGTGTTTGAGGTCTTGCATGGTATGAGACAGGAATCTTTCTCTTTCGGCTGTCGGTGTGAGGGGAGGAAAGCTGAGAGATGGCTGGTTGCCTTCCGGTTTACAAGTTGGTGGTCCCAGGAGAAAGGAGAGGAGAAAGAGAGGTCTAAATAAGGAGTAGATTTGATTCGTGTGGGCGTGACTCAAATTTCCACGCGTCCATCTTGTTAATCTATCGCCATACTCGTGCGTGTGTGATGGACTGAAATGTTCCTCAAGTGGCCAGTCGGGTTATCCAAGAGGGATGTGGACGTTTATGTTGGCCATTATTTATTTGATTCTTTATCTCTCTTGGTTCTATTCAATTATGGTCCGTTATACGGGCCGTGTGCGCGCAGCTTTCTTCTTCAGATTCTTTTGATTCGACTTGCAAAAGGCCAAAGCGTGTGTTCCGACCGAGACGTGACCGAGCCTGAGCGCGTTCGTAGAAATAACAATCATTTGTTTCTCCCCGGCAAACAGGATGTATTCCTGTAACGAATTGAGTTCTGAAGAAGTAATGTGATTTTGGGTTTCGTCGAAAATGTTAGTGTTTTCGGCTGATTTTTCATTTGAGCCTTTTGCTATGGGAAAGAATGAGATATTGAACACAATTCTTGCCTGAAGGAATGTAGCGTAGAATTCTTATTCATTGTCAACTGGCTTATGATTAAGGATTGCATAAGTTTAAACGTAAAATTTTCAGATTAAGCGAATAATATTTCATTTCAAAATTGTAATTAATGTCGGGTTGAAGTATGAAGGAAATTTTCCATTCGGAATTCGCTGCTATTCATTATAAATCTTTGTAAATATTTCTGGCAGTGAAGTTGGACAGCGCAGCCCAGTTATACTTTATGAAGTACGTATACTATAATACTATACTTTATTAAGCTATAGTTACCCTTTATATAGTTTAGTGTATAGTTATATTTCATTAAGTTATAGTATACAGGTTCCGTTATCGTGTTAGAGTTGTATATAATGATGCAATTTTTAATTCGAAAAAAGATTGTGTAAACGAGAAATTCCTGTTATTAAATTGTTTAACATTTTTCCAGTTGCCAGTTTTATGGAAAATAATTGAATTTAGCTCCTTGTATTTGTCGTCGATGGAAATAGGTAATCCGAAGAATTTTCTATTTGTTTTCGATGTGACGACTGTAAAAGCAAAGGAAAACTACAATACCTTTGAAAAGTTTGGGTTACAATTTTGGCGCTGTTTAATTGCTTCGACGATTCATACCTAAAATATCTGGCCATTTAAGAAGCTACCGAGAGAAGTATTTTACATCTTGTTGTTGAATTCTCTCTAGCAGCCTTTTTTTATCAATTCCTTCGCTAATTATAATTGGCTCAGATTCGTCCGCCTGTCGTGTCCTCATTCACGTCCAAACTCTCTCCCAGATTCCCCCAGATAACATCCACCAGCCCAACTTACAACCCTTGATGATATCCTCGCAATGCAAGATTTCTTCAGTGGCATTCTTCGCATAACGGAGCGTCCCAAACCGGAAGGAATCTCCTTTAAATAGCCCTGCGTGAGCTTAATAATCCCGCAATTGCAGACGCGGAATGATGAGAAACGCGCTTGTGCGTGCGATTTCCTTTCTGGCGCGTGGAGGTTCGAGTCCCGCTCGTGACGAGCGCATTATAACCCCTCTTTTTTTACTTTTCTTCGCATCGCTCATCGCGTTAACCAATAAAGGACTCGGCCGCCCTCTACGTTCAGATACAGGCAGTAAATTACGTTCGTAAAACGCGGTTCGACGGGGATTCATTAGGATCGTTAAACAGAGCCACGCCGAATCCCCGCACGCCTCGCTTCGTCGGTCTTTCGCGCGGCATTTCATTTCGGCGTCTCTGCCTACGAAGGCAATACTTTCGATTTTCATCCTTGAACTTCGATCGAGAAAGGGTTTTGATTCTTTTCCTCCTCTGCCAGTGAGAACACGAGGATGGTTTGATGATTTTTCCAAACAACGACTTCAGATGCGTGGCCGCCTTGAGGCAATATCACCTCGCCGTCTTAATATATTCCTCTTATGACCCATTTGAACGTTATATGTGTCTATTATCTTACGTTTTTGTTTCATGCAAGTATAAGCTCTGAATTATTTTTTGCTCATTTTATTATTAGTACTACTTTCCGCTATAACTACAAACGAAACCTGACTTCGTTTTTTCCTCAATATTTTGTTATGGCCGGTTTCTGCTTTGCAGCCATTTTTAGGTACAGAACAGGAATTACTGCGACAATTAATGCGGTTACACATAATTTTAAGGGTAATGTTAGGAGAGGAACTATGTGCAACCGTATCTACATATTCTCGCTGTATCTCATGAGCTGTACCAGACGATATCTGCAATGCCGAAACCGTTCGTTTATTGGAAAAAAATTGTAGAAAATACGAAGTTCTATTTTCATTAAATAAATGGCGTTCCGCGAGCAAGTCCGATTGATTACACTTAACGTGCATTGATACGTTGTATTAATTCATTAAGCCCTCAACGACTGCTTCGCCTTGAGGCAGTCTGCTCATATTCTTACTGACTTTATCTGGGCCTGATCATTCTCCCTTTCTACTTTCTTCATACGGGTGGCATGGGGAAACAATGGGCTCTTACAATGAACGGTGGCTGTTTTTTCCTTTTCTGTTAAAATATTTTGCCAGGTTTTGATCAGAAGTTATTGAAGCCCTAACATATACTCCATGGGTTAAACAGGTGGTAATACTTATTAGCCTCTATCTTCTACAAACAAACAAATTACTTTATACTTTAAATAAACTAGAACTGCCAAATTTTTTTGAGTTCACGATGTAAAATTAATGAGGTTTGTGAAAATTGGACGACTAATGAAGTTACAGCGTCAGGCTACGCCCAGGCTCTATTTTACACATCTTTACCTTAAACTAGCTTTTAGACAAACTTTTACGTTTCTGATGTTTATTAATTCCATCTCTATTGTGATATAATTGCCATATATTGATCGTGTTATTTTGCAGCTGTCTTAATCTTTTAATCTGCCAATCCTCTAATTAATTCAGATGTAACCTTACTAGTTTCCTTTCTCGTCTCTTTTCATTTCTCTCTTGTATATTTTCTTTCCATTTTCTCTCACGGATGTACCTCTTTCTATTTTTCAGCTGCTTTTTTAAATTGGCTGCGGTGGAACTGTTCACGCATTTAACGGTGCATCTCACGTAGAAGTCACCCGTTTCTTCTAATGATTTCCGTATCAATTCGTTTCCACATTTTATGTAAAGAACCGTGACACTCATTATCCCGATGGAGGTGCTCCACTCCAACGGTGCTAATGTAACATGCGCTTATCCTCACCCATACGTCTATCCTAACATTCATACGACCGACTTCGGACTGTTCTCCGCTCCCACCCACTCCCGCCCCGCACCAACCCGCTCTCATCTCTTTCCTCCGCTCCCGTTTCTTTTTCATCTCTCCGCCCATCGCTATCCCTTTTGTCACGATATTTCGTGACTCCTCCCCTTTCCGGAATAATTGGCGGCACCGTGACTCGAAGTCCCTATTCGTTTTCCGTTGGAAAAAATCGGAAAAGTTCCCTTCGCCCTTTGCATTTTAACCCTTGGTGGAGCAGCGTCACATAGAGACATCTAGCGGGATTCGTCATGGACCTTTTTTTCTCCATTGTTATTTCGTTTGGAGGGGTTTCGAACAGTTATGATCCTCGGCTGTATGAGAAGTCACGTTTGTCAAAGGCTTGGATGATTTTGATTGGATGCGTGACCTGAGTGCTTGAGAATCCTCTCGATGGGTTTCTCTGAGTGATAGGCTCGTGGAGATTGGCGATTTGTTTTTATCTTCTAATTTTTCTCTTGTCTGAGGGAAAGAAGCGACGTGTTTTCCGATGTAACCGAGGTTTCGTTTTGCTTATTAGCCATTTAGGGGAACGGGGTAAATTTGTTTTACCCGCCGTTTATGTACCGCCAGAGCGGAAAATTATTAAGATATAACGTTCCACCGAACGGAAGCAACTTATTTCGTCGTGGTCTTCGTTGGACGTCAATACATCGTAGTCGCATGATTTTATATGACGTAGTCATCGCTGAAGTCCATACGAGTTACATGATTGCATTCATAAAGTGAAGGTTAGAAAGTATTTATATTGCAGATCTCATGTTTGGTATTCATTAACCGGCGAAGGACTGAGGGCATTCAAATGAAACTCATCTGGCGCTCAGATGTCACTTAGTCGGATTGATGACTACATAGAATTCTAATGAGTGAATAAACAATGCTACTATATCTTTCATAATGTATGTTTCTCTTTGAGATTCAAGTCGCCAAATCAACAGCTTGTTTTCTAGTGGGGCGGCTGATTGCATGTAGACTTTCTGTAACTAATTTATATTGTATGTAAGCCACGAATTTATTTTTATTTATTTATTAATAATACAGCACTAAGCCAATTACAGTTTACGATCAACAATAATGATAATAAAATTGATCAGCAAATTAAATAATAATATAAATAATAAAACAATGATAAAATTAAAGTTTGTATCGTTTTCACAAATTAATAGCAATAAATTTCCCGAAAGCAAATTATCCCTCGCATGACTTTTAAATGTAAGATATCTCGATGTTTATTCGCCTTTGAAAGTGTTTTTATTCAGTTTTTCACAATCTGGTTCCACTCTGAAAAATCATTGTAGATCACGCAATTTTTCAAGAGCTACGTGCGTCAGCATAAACATCATCGTTTCTCCCTCTCATTTCAATTCTGGCCAGTTGTCGGACTGTAAAAAGTAGAGCGCGCCTTCCTCCTTCACACGACGATGCTCGATGAACATCCTCATCCTCCGCCGCTCCATAAAGCCGCTTTATGTCCTCGCGGCGCCTAACCACCAGACGTTGAAAAATCGCATCGCTATGATCTGTCGCTGTGGTACCATCCGAAATCCTCAACTCCGGCGTGGATGTGTTTTGACGTTCCCTTCACTTGACCCGTAACGCTCCGATTTGCGTCGTTACCATTTCTCTCTCTTCGCATGAACCTCTCCCCACGAGGGGAGGGTCCTTCCTAATCGGCGAGTTAACGCCCGTAGACTGGAGAATCCATCCCCCGGCGGTGCATTACGCTGTTGTTTTTGGCACCTCTCCGACCGTGAAATGGCGGACGCAAATCTTAAGAGTATGGTTTAACCTCCAGGATTTTTCCTCTTGGAAGACCTTTTACTTCCACCTGCTCTTTGTCCTCCCCGCTGCTCCTTTCGGTTTCTTCTCTGTAAACCTTCTTTTTTGTGTCACACGAATCGGTTTTGCGGTTATTCCAAGGAAACCTTCCCTTTGCACGTTTCCTCTCTCCATGCACGATTTCTGTTCAGTTTCATCTCTTCGGTTCGTCCCAGCGGTACTCAATAGGTTCTACCTCCAGCTGCTCGGTTAGCAAAATCTTCGTTCACTTTCTCACCTTTTCTCTGTGTGTTTCTCAATGCCATTTTCCTTCTTATTGTTTATGGCAGCTGCCTCAAGGATTCTCATTTGTTTTATTTTTCCGACTGCTCGTGGCGGCGGAGTGGTTAGTAGCTAGCGCTCTAAGTTCGAGTCCCGGCTTGCCTGATTTTCCGGTTAAGGAATGTTTGTGTATGTAAATAATAATAATTATTGAAATCAATGTAATTGTGGTCTTTCTGTTTCCATTAAAGAAATTATTATTTAATATTATCGATTAAATTATTTAATATGAATTGAAATGAATAAAGTTGGAGAGCTTGCTATGAATTACAATGGCTGGCTCTTGGTATGAGGAATGGTAAAGATGTTAATTATTTTAAAATAAAAAAATGATCAAGCATTATTGTTGTGCAATTATCCAGCTAAGTCGGACCTATTGGGAAAATGTATGCAGTTACATAATCAGTAATCCTGAACGTTTACGATTTACAGCAGAAATAAGATAAAAGACGCATAAATCATAAAGTAAAAACATAACGCCTTCACTTATCTAGTATCGTAATTATCATTTCGCATTAAGTCATAGGGACAAAATTATTTGATTTTTATGATTTTTCGAAATTTTTCTAACGAAAGCTTTCCATTTAGTGTTTTCTAAGTTAGGGTATTACGAAAAATGTAAAAATTTCGAAATGTTTTATGCTATTCTTCGTATTTGTGTCCATTCTCGATGTTTTCCAAAAATCATTCCTTTTTCTATTTCATCGCTTAACCATTCTTTGGTTTTTTGTTACCATCCGTTCTTTTTTCAAAATTTTGCCCATTTTCCATTTCGTCTGAATCCATACTTACCGTATTTTTTTAATTTTCCTGATACTCTCTTCTGTCTTTTACAGAAACCCTTTATTCAATCGATTTTAGTTTCTCGCTATCAAATTGGTTTCTTTTACTTGCCTCTTCTGTTTCCTAACTCATCCCACGTTTTCCTCCCTTCTCCTTCCTCCGTCTGTCACTTTCTCCCTACCTCTCTCCATTCTTCCACTCTATCATTGTTCCCACTATCTCCAGCAGAGGAGTTGCAGCTGCGCCTCTGCGAAAAGGTTTTCCTCACGAGGAGGCGATGGTGGAGTGGGTGGGGGACTTGCTTTCGTGGGCGAAAGAAAGGTGAACTTCGGGGGAGGAAACGGGTTTGCCAGTTCCTTTTCAAAGTTTCGGTGATTCACTGCATCCCGACGTTCCTCTTCTTTTTGCGCGATTTATGATTTTCTTGAGCTCTTCTGCTGTTTTTTGTCCGTTTTCCGTCCATCTATCCACCCTCTGGGCTGTTCTTTTCGAGGTTCTAAGGAAAGGGTGTTTTATGGCCGCTTTAAATGGGCAAACGGGTAAGAAGGCCGTTGGCGAATTTTTTTTCGGACGAGATGTCTTCCCGGGGTTTGCGGCGGAAGATGGCTCAGAATAAGATTTTCGGCGCGTTAAAGAGAAGTCAGGTGTTCCCATCTATGAATTCATCGCCTCGCGTTAGCCCATGGCATATATTAACCGCCTCTCCGAAGTATCTGCGGGTATCTTATTCAAATGTGCTGCAAGGTACTAGTTAATAGGTTAACTTCCAGTAAGAAGGTGTTTTATGGCGACTTTACCCGATTGTTTCCTCCACCAGGTAAGACGCCTAATGTTTTTGTTCTCGGAAATAGCGCCTCGGGAGATGGAGTCAATCGATTAAATCTCCTTGAATTCTGTAATTGACGACGTGGGGTGTGCTCGTGCAGACTCGGGAAATTTCTCAGGGTGGAATGGCGAAGAAGCCTTTGTCCAGGAGTTTATGCGGTTCGGGTTAAGAGAATGCGCTTTTGATTTTATTTTGGAATCGTGAGCCGAAGACACTTCCATTTTTTCTCGTAAAACTTATCTGCTTGTTTGTCGATGAAAGAGTCAACAGTTTTTCTGTCACTTTTACGATCATTAGCGATTAGTGCCTCGTTCAAGCACGAAAAAATAACATGAAACAAGGCTCCGTGAGAAGACAAAGATGCAAATTGTAAACCGTCTTCAGCGGTGGAAAACTATAATCCGAATCCCTTTTCTCAAAAAAATGAACTGACACCACCCAAAGAACAAAACCTGTTTATTTATGCTTTGATGTTCAACTTTTAAACAGAGTAGCTGCTTGGGTCTCAACAACCTTTTGTGAGATTTGCAAACGGTTCAGTGCCATAATCATAATTAAATTAGGAAATGATGATATCCTATGTGAATTCTTCAGAACAAAATTGGACTCATGACTCAACCGATCATTTAAACAGCGGAAACATTGCGTTGTGAGAAAAGTCTTAGCAGTTACCCAGAGCTCACATAAATTCTACGCTTAAATCCTTCTGATAGCCTTAGTTTTTCTCTCTAATTCGAGAACAAGGGTAACAACAACCCTGTTTATCTCCTGCCCCGGCGCTCTAAATCGTCATCCGTCGTGAATACCTCCTCCCAGTAAGCTAGATAAATTTTTGCAGTAGTCTCTCGCCGATCCTTTTTGTAATCCTTCCAAGTGGACACAAACGTATTCAAGGGGCCATCGAAAAGGACGGTAGTTGATTACAGTTAGTGGTTATTTGCGTGCTCGTCAGGTTCCCCGGAACGTGGGCCATTTTGCCACGTAATTTATCGCCTTCGACTTCCTGAATTATAGCACTTCGTAGTTTCTCGCGTTTACCGCCGCGGGCCGCAACGTTCCTTGTTCTCGGCTTTCTCCCCCGTGCCATTTCACAGAGGAGATTTGCTACAAATTTGCGCGCCTCTGCGTCTAGGCGTTCTCAGGACTTCCCCCTCCATTAACTTTTTTTTCTGAAAGAATTGAAATCCGGATCGGTTCGGTTTAGGTTTTTATGACGGATGGAAAGCATGTCTGAGTCGCAGGAGAGTGACGTATGATGTATGAAGAACAATAGTCGGAGTGGGCGGAGCTATTTTTCAGCCCTCTAAAGAAGTTCACTTTGTTAGCGATCCCATGAATTTACGACGTCGGCTCACGGATTCGGGACGGTAAGGTCTCCGGACGTCTAATAAATCCATTTCTTTCTCTTTGAGGTCCATTAAAACTCGACAAGTGGATTGATGGGACGCGGGGGTGGAGAAGGAATAAAAGAAAGAGTCTCCTTAATGTCCCATTGTCGGAAAAAGAAGGGCGGGTTTCAATTTTCCTCCGAAATTATGTCCTCCCTTCCTCCGAGCACATCATCGGGGGACTAAATCCGCCGCGGAGGATTGTGTGTATTTTGGGGGTTGCGTCACTGTTTGTTGTCGGTGGGGTGGCGGATGCCGGGAAAATCCTTGTAATCCCTCGAAAACTATTGTTCTCTTTCGCGTCTCACGTTATTTTCCGATTGTCGTGGGGTGAGCCCTTCCCTTTCTCTTTAGCAGGGCGTTTTCGAAGGAAGCGTAAGGTGCACGCGTCTGTGAGCAGGGTCACGCGGTCATATTATAATTTTATTTCGCCATTTTCCCCCCTCGCGTAGCCAATTCCATGTCCACGTGCGTCTCATAACTCACGCTTGCACTCTGGTTTCAACCTCTTAATGCCCTCCATCTTTTTCATCCCCCTTTGCCCTCGGCCTCTCGCGACCTCTACTCTTCCCCTCCCTCTTACATTCCCAACCTTTTGCTCACTTCTCTCCATTACAGCGCATCCTATGCTTGCTCTTTCTCTTCCTCTTTCTTCTTCCGCTTCTCTAAATTTCGATAATTAATCTCTTTTAGTTTAATCTCAATTCCTGCTATCATTACTGGCTACGCACGTGAGGCTCCCTTGTATCAGCTGTAGCTCCTTGTCTTAATTTTTGAGTTACATTTCAATATCTCTGTGTTATTTATTTGGCACGACGAAATTATCGCTATTATTGTGTTAATTGTATGCCGATGTTATTATTTTATAGTTAAAGGTTAATTTATACCATTATCGCAGTTAACAAAATAAGCAAGCACTTCGTTATTTCCACAGAGAATACTTAAACGAAGTGCTTGCTTATTTTGTTATTATGGCTTTCCACGAAGTCCGGCCAAGTACCATTGAATTATCGCAGTTATTAGAGAGAGAATACAAACTTTAGAGAACGTGAAGTTCCTAGTTAAACTACTCACGACTTAAATGCCAGTTTTTTTGCTAATATTCGGTTATTTTTTCACAGTGGTTGGTCACATTTTATTTATGCCTTGACTTTGAGTGAAATTTATAGAAAATATCTGACGCCTTTCATCTCAAATTGTACTTACCGCTTTTCGATTTTATAAATATTTTTATCTGTCATAAGAAGTAGTTTTAGAGATCGCCACTTTAAAGATATACAAATATAAGAATATCTTTCTTCGACCTCGCATAATCCTTTCGTATCCCTTTCGCCCTTCTTTGTGTACCTCCTCCTTTTATAGCCGTTCGTTTCTCTCATTCGCTGTCCCTCAACTTCCCCAGCTTGTGTTGGCCATAAAGGCAGATTTTCTTCCTCTTCAAGTTCTGTGACCTCCGTCAATCTTCATGTCTTCTCTCTCAACCGCTTATCCACCACCGACTCGATCACGCATTCCCTTTATGTTTTTCGATCCTCTCCCATAATTCCCTCTCTCTAATCCCTTGTACGCATTCATCGCGCCTTTTTCGTCATAATCCCATCCACGTAGCCCTTCTCGTCTCTGACATATTCTCCCTTTCCGTTTGTTCCTACCATGATCCCTTTTCACGCCTTTTCATCTTTCCGTCTCCTGTTTCCTACGCGGGGTATCTGTACCTGGACCATCGTCGGGCTCAGTGACCGGGGAGCATACCACTGCCCGAGTATATTTATCTACTAGAGGGTTCCGTTACGAGTTAGGCATACCGATATCATCATACCGTTGACTAAGATCATTGATAATCGTCTTCTTTGTCGTTGAATATTGAAGTTGTCCGACATATCGACAGCGGATGGTTTGCCGAACCAGAGACGATAATGATGTGCACGCTTACTTGTTTTTGAGGTTCGCCTCGAATTTACTATGAAAAATATGCGTACGCTTTGGCGATCTCATGCAAAATTAATAAACAGCATTTATTGCTCAAAATGTTGCTGAAGCATATATTTGAAGTCGTAAGACCAGAAACCTTTATTGATCCTTCTCATTCCTTTCCAATTTTTAGTCATAAATTGTTCAATTTCTTGCATTTTAATAATTCGAAAAAATTTTATCTTTTAGATGCTTAATTAGTTCGAAATTCGTAAAATGAGTAAATATACTCTCTTGCTTTAAGTAAAATCTAAAAAAAAAACATAACTTCCCCGGCTGCGTTTCGCAACCAATTTTCTGCTCTGCATGTGGATTGTTCCCTTTTCTTCCTGAATTTATTGCTGGCTATAGAAAATAAAACATTCAGAGGCACTAATTTAATTTAATTAAACACAAGTGTTTCTGTTTTGTTCCCACGTGATAATCTTTATCTTCAGGGACTTGTTTAAGCTTCAGGTTGCATTTTCTCCTATCATTGGATCCAACGTAAACATACCCCATGTGAAAAGGATATATAGTCATTTAATTATTTTTCAAGAGAGATCAATTTTGGTGTAACAGAGCAGTTGAATTGACATATAGGGAAAAAGTACAGTTGTTAGAATACGTATTTGAATTGCGAATAAAATTAAAATGTATTCGAGAAACGACTGACTCTGTGGTATCTTTTAAAACCGGAATTTTTAGGAATTAACACGAGAGTGGTATACGAGATAGTGCCTTAGCGCTTGAAATGCAAATGTCTTCGCTCTTTGTTTCGCGATATACAAGAGGCGTCGACTCTGAAAGAGTGTTTTAGGATTCCGGAACAGGGCCTTCTCTCGCCTCGCCTCAATCGCAATTCGGAGTGCGCGGTAAAAATAAACTTCCATTGCGGCGGAATGGCGTGCACTTGGCATTGATCCCCAGGCGATTCAATTAAAAAAAGACCTGCGAGGGAGGAATAGCGTTCCGTGCAGCATTTCATTGAACTGGTTGCTAACGCTCCGGGAAAAGGCATTCGCTTTCGAGCATTAAGATCGCGGAAATGGATACCTTTCCGGGAGGAAGAAGAGATGAATGACATTTGTTTTAATACGCAGTTGAAAAATCTCCCTCGCCGGAATGCGGCCGGGGCTGTTTCGTTTTGTTTCATGACTCGGCGGGCTTTCTCCATCTGCCTGCTGAAATTATTGCTGCGCATTAAAAAAGAGATCGTCCACAATTTCGCAGTCCCGTTAAAAAAATGCTTTCGTCGAGTAACACGGTCTCGGTACGCGATCGCCTCGGATGAATCTCGGTCGTCATTCGTCTCCAGAAAGACGCCATTAAGTCGATGACACGTTGAAAATGTGAAAGTCAACGGAAATAAAAGGAACGAAGGACGCGCGGGGTCCGCCCAAATTCACTTCCATCCATCTCGCTTCTTTTTTAGAGTGCATCATCAATTCCACTCTCATAGGGAACTTGGTATGATCTCTTTGTAGCCGCGGGTGCCATCGCTCCGGTTTTTTCGACCAAGAATCTCGTATTTTTATGCGCATTAAGAGAGTTGTTGTCATTTATTTCGGTTTACTCCTTCACCAAGGAGCTGAAGTAATCTGTACGAGGAATGTTCTCGCATTAAGAGGAGAAACTGATGGTGTTATTCTCACTCTAAATTGTAACATGTTCCTGAGTGAATGTCTTTTTACTGTTACTAATAAGCAGCAGATATTCCTGCTTTGTTGGTGGTAGTTGGGATTAAATCAGCCTCGAGGTAGTTGATTATTAGCTACAGTCTGCGTTATCAGTTCTTCCCGTTATTATTTTTATGGGCTCAATGGTAGATTCATCTAGATGCAGGGAGAAATAAGTATCTTCAAAAGTTTGAGAGTATTAAGTAAGAGAAAAATAATCAGTATACTATACTCACAGAAGTAAGAATAGAACATTTTCGTACGTAATTTTAGGATTTCTTCTATAGAATGTTTACAGTGACATGTGAGGCATATTTGACGAAGATCTTATATTTTGGTCATTTTAATGGTAAGATTTCCGGCATCCGCTTTTTGTATTTAGTAATTTTCGTAATATCTATGTGATGAATACAAGTTCTTTTCGTAATTGTTCGTGCTTCTAAATTATTAGTAAATAGTTGTTACGAACGGAGAGAAGTTGTTATATTTAGTTCACGCTTCAAATTGGATCTCTAGTTTGGATTTGGGAATTAGGAAAGAGATCGTTTAATGCGGGTAAGCTCGCTTTTTCTCCTAATTCACCCCGCGTCATATGCCTCGTGATTTACTGCAGTGGCTCGCCTTAATTTATCTCGCCAATCCCAACTTCTCGCTCACGCGCACGAGATTATTTTTTCCCCTTCACTGTTTCTTCTATTTCCATCGACTCGCGTGATCTCTTTTTTTCTCCCCTCGGGTGAGATGTTACTCTACCCACACTCATCACCTCGCCCGCGAGTTTAGTAGCGAGTTACTGGAAGCGGACCTAATGGCCGAAGCGGACGAGGCAATTGATTAGCTGCCCCGTACATAAACATCCAGTCTCCCTTGGACTTACTAACCCTGAGTCGTCGATCTCGGAGACCTCTATATGTCGACTATTAGTCCCGCTCGCTTTAACGCCCTCTTGGAAATGGGGCGTTTTTTATTTTCCCGTTTATTTTCAATCGTTGGCGCCGTGATTTTCACGCGACTGGAAACTGTTAAGGAACGCAGTTGTTTGGAGAGAAGTATCTTAACCCGCTTCGAGCTTTGTAAGGATGATCTTCCTGTTCTTTTGTCGTTAACCACATCACTCGTGCTTACGGTTCTCAATCGTTGTAAGTAGGCAACGATAAGATAGTAAACGTCAAAAAACATCCTCCAAATGTGTTACATGATGAAACCTTCACCAATTGCAAGATATGTTGTATCTCCTCAACGTGATTGATGTGTCTAACATTTTAAGATTATCTTCGCAGTTAAACGATTCAGGGTACATGACGGTGGTGAACTAGGCAGCATAAGAATGGTTTCATTAAAGTTAGTTCTTAATTTTACGCTCACTTATAGAAATGTTTTCTATCTGTTAATAACAAGTAGCAAAGAAATGCTGTTTGGTACGTATTTGGACCTGAGCTTTTGTTTGTTACTCAGTATTATATGATGGAAATACTAGTATTGTTTTTCCAAGGAACCTCTTAGTCTATGCCATATTTTAGGAAGTAATTATAGTTATGGTATGTGCCAAGATAATTCGGAGGCAAGGTATGATTCTAAGAAATATCATTAGTATATAGATTGTCTTATTTGAATCTTTTTTTTTTAATGCATACTTATTCATTTAATCCCTTTCTTATACAATACCATTTCTTCTCATCCTGTTACCTAATTAACTAGGGTCCCTAATAATTCCTTTCCCATATAGTTACTCATCGCTTGGTTCTTTTATCGCGACTGCTAAAATCTCCCGCTTTTACGCTCATTCCGCCAAATCCCCCCTCATTCCTCCGGAGATCCGTTTAGTCCTTTTATTTTTAATAGTCGTTCGTTCCTTCGCATACGAGCCAATTTTACAGGATGCTGGCAGAAGGAAGGTATTGCCGAAGTAAATGTTCTTCGTGGGTGGATGGTTGGAAGACGTCTTTCATATGCAAATGCAGGCGTCGCGCGCGTCGCTAGGGTGTCGGCGCCCTCATGTTTTGAAATACGGGCAATTTCCTCTTCCTGAATTCCCTGAATCCCTCGCAATCGTCCTCCCTCCGGAGATAGGGGATCTGGAATCGTATGTCCTCCCGGAAGGCGACGCTAAGGCGGTTATTTCTACAGGGACGAGTCACCGGAACGTTTTCTCTTGGTTCTTTATTACAGCTTTTATTGACTCATAGATCCAAGCACACGAGCCCTTATGCCGTAAGTGGATAGGCGCCGAAGGTTATGGAAATATAGCCGAGCAAAGAGAGAAAAACAGTTAATATCAGCTTTGGGCGTGACTAAACCTCTACTATGGAAGCATTGATTGCTATAACATAAAGGCACGTTTAAGGCGAATACTTTATTACCGTGAAATGATGATCTCTACCGACAAAATTTTTATTTATATTGGTGAAGTAAATAACTCCTGCGATTTCAACTTCATATGCCTCATCCAGATGTGGGAGCAGGTCCATAGAGGTCCTGCTCTCCTCAGTTTTCCTCTGTTTCTTTTACAGAAGTGAATTATCTCCATTACAATGAATAGTCCTAAGAAATTCATCACGCATTTAGTTATTAACTGGGTGTTGGCTAATCTAGAAAACTCTGCGAATTTAGTTCTTCTGGAAAACTCAGGGAATTTGGCGGGTTACCTGGAAGAAATCTGTTTTAAACTCTTAACAAACGATCGTTCCATGATTTTGTTTTGGGCTGCATATTAGTTCAGTAAATATTCCCTGAGAGGAAGAAACGTTTCGGTAAAAGCGTTGTCGTGACCAATTTAAAGCTTTTAAGACGTAGATGTGCTCTTTCATTCTCTATATAAGGTTTTGGCAATATCACGAATATGCAAGAGGTATCTAATTTCTGTTTTATTGTGTAAAGGAAATATTTTGTATTTTCTCTGCCCTCTAATTTCAAGAAATGACTTTCCTGTGCTTAGTAGGAATTTTAAAGCCTTCTGGTTTTTAAAAAGAATAGTAAGGGTTCACACAACTGAAATGATACTATCTATGCCACATGCCACCAACTATTGTTCAGGTGTATTATTTTAATGAAACAATACATATCAGTATTTATGAAATAGTATTTTCTTAGAATTTGCTTTAATTTTCTATAATAGTTGTACTCCTTTAGGGGAGGATTAAGGAATTGGGAATTGAAATAATTCAATTTGAAAAACCTAACATCATTTGATTTCAAACCTTCGCGCCCCGGTGACCTTCAGGTTTGTCCGTGTCTTGGGCCTGCTCTGGTAAAATAACGTAATTAATCTATGAACTGTTCGTCGCCGTTTTTGGTACCTTAAATGCCTAATAATCACCACATGTGTATTATTTGGACAAAATTATACTTATTTGCGGATGAGAAACGCCCTGAAAAATTGAAAATATTTCACTGGAAAACTCGGGGAATTTCTTAATGGCTGGACACTGGACACCCTGCATGCAATTCATTTGTTGATTTTACTATTTGTTGTTTCAACTTTTGATTAATTTAAAATTTTTATAAAATTTAAAACATAATACTCTAATGCTTGTGTACTTCTCTTCTTTATAAAATTTTCAAATTTCAAGATATTATGTAATGTTATTTGATGAAGGGGTAGTAAAATAGTCGATAGATTTAAGTTTATTCTCATCCTAAATTAAGTATTTAAGTAAGAAGGGCAATGGAGAGCGGATACCCTCGCATCTCCTGCTTTGCGGTGGGCTCAAAGACGAGTCTACATGGAGGGTTGCTGAGGGGCTTCTGGATTTAACTGCGTCAGTGAGGAACAGAGACGAACGAGAAGATTCATTTTTAATATTCATTTTCGAATTGTCTAGCTTTTACCTCATAGTCACCGATGTTCCCTTGATGTAACCAAAGTTATGGAAGTCTAATTGAAGTAGATTTATAAAATTTTCAATTCTTTAGGGTAATTTCAATTACCAAGCTGAATGAAAGAAGATGAAATAAGTCCATCGCAACGAAGCAGTCCTGGGTATATCACTTTTTTTCCCGAGGAAAAAGCGTTGGGAGGAGCCCGAGGAGCTCTATCTTAGATGAGGAAGCAGTTACGCGACATTTCTCCGAATCGTCCGCCTCCGCCCATTCCTCCGAAGCCTTTCCTCGGGCCCTCCTCTAAGGAGTCGCATTTCTCCATTATTACCTCCTCCTACATCACCCCAAATGCCATCTTTTTCTCTCGCCCCGAGGATGGAACCGCACCCAACCACCACCTACCCCTTTCTCCAATGCATCCTCCACCCCAACCCTCCAGCTCTTTGTTGTACTCTGGCCCCTATCCAGCCACTTTGAGAGATTTATTGCCCCTGTTCAGACTCCTGCCTCCCTTATCCATTCTCCCTTGTCTTTCCATCTTTTCTCCTCCCCCTCGCACCGCATCGTTCCCCCCTTTCACTCCATACGTCTCTCCATCATACGTGGTTTAGTTTTGCCTCGTTACGTCCCATCCTCGCTCGGTCTTTTCCTCGAGAAGAATTTAGTTTCGACGTCATGACAGCGTAAAAACCGTCGGATGAAAAATGAGTCGCGCAGATTCGCGCGCGTGCGTGTTCGCGCTGCTACGCGTCGTGATTCATTTCCCCGAGGCTCAGGTACGAAAGAAAAAAGGCTCAACGGGTCACGACGCAAAACTTTGCTACCGAGCGTGCTCCTCGATCTTGTTCCTCGTCTTCCCTTGGCTCCGGTGCAGCTCCCGTTGACTCTTGGCTTATTATTGCTCGCCTGAGCCGCCGTTAAGACGGGGCTGTTGTCTCAAGCCTCGCGTGTACTCGCGGGTTGAAGGACGAACGTGGGTGGATGCCGCGTTCTTATTTCATCGCGTACCGTGGGGTGAGATGTTCCCTTGCCTTCTGTATCGCTATAATCTTCGCCTTATGAAATATCGCAGGCTTATATTAAATTGTTAATGTGTGACTCATCTCCAAGGTTTTCAGAATATTAGGACCTCCTCAAAAGATGCCCGAAGCTCCTTCAGGTGGTGCAATTTAATAAGGTACTTAGGCATCACTCACATAGTTAACATACATAATAAATAAAAGGATTATTTATCAGTTTTGGGTATTAGATTTAGCAAATTAATATTCGACTACTATAATATACAGTTACATAAATACCTTGCTACTAGCCTTTCGGCGTGTGTTCATGTCAATTAAATTTTATGCCGAAGGGTCAGCGTAAGCCATTACGCTATATCATTTGCTGAAATGCCTGAAAATATTACCGAAAAAGGCGTTTAAGAAACAAGAGATATCACCGATTCATTCAATGTGAACTGGTTTAATATTTCGAATCCGATAAAAGTTTTCAGTATTTTATGAGGTAGTAACTATTTCCCTGACAATTTAATCTGTTTTCCTTAAAACTAGTTTCGAGATGTTTTACTTCCCTGATTCTTTCCCTGAATGTATACTACTCAGGAATATTAGTTGCGGGGGTTTTTACTTAAGGTTTATTTCTGATTTCAGTGAGGATGTTTTTAAAATGATTCTGGGTCGGATTTATTTAATCGAGCAAAGAAATATTTACCTTTTAATTAGACCTCGTTTACGTAGTTGTCCAAATAAGATAGCAATCTAATCTCTTTTACTCTCCGTTGAGCATAGTCCACTCGCTCGAACAGCTTTTCATTTGATGGAATTGGAGAGAGAATAGAAATTGATGAAAAGATTTTACATACTTATTTGTTGCGGTACTTTCGCTGCGGCGCGCGCTGATGAATAAAAGAGACGGCAAAGGCGCGCTGTCGAAGTGAGCGTTCCTCTTTCATTTATACACCGTTCCGGAATCAATTTGCGCCAAGAGCGCAGTTTTGAATAAAAAGTATCCGGCCTTTTACCACTTTCGAAATAATTACGGCGTTCGTGCCCGTTTACCATTCCCTCGTTAATTTTCCCGTCAATGCACCGCCATCAACATCTCATCGTCTAGATCCATAACTCATCCATCACTGGACAGCGGCGATTTCCAATGCAGCTGCCCTGACGGCGGATTGGTCTTTAATGGCTTATTAAAATACGATGGACCTATTTGTTTATCATATTTTGTTTATCGCCCAGGCAAAACTTAATGCTTATATTCGATCATGTAAAACTTTGTCGAGATAAGGAGTGCTCCAAAGGATATGCTGGCAAACGACCACTTATTCCTAAATCCCTCACCCCTCCCTACCAAGCCAGTTATTCAACTGAAGCACCCACACCTTCCCTTACCCCTTCTTCCCCTCAACTCTTCTAAAATACTATATATGCTGTTGAAAATGTTTTATCTGTGCCTGAAGATGTAAGCACCCTTATGAAACCGGTCGCCAATTAAAAGTTCCTGTGAAAATATACAGTGTTTTCATTCTAACTTTATTTGTTATTGTAAAATTACTTTTAATTTTATTAAGAAATTATTTTATTTATATTCTTGATTAAACAAATTAAATGCTCTAAATAAATAAACTAAGTCATGCACCAAATGAATTCTTAATGCAATTTTTCCCTAATTTCGTCCTTATGTGATTATAAATAGGGCATAATTGACCGATAACAGTCACACGTATAGTAAAAAATCTTTATAAAAATAATTTTTGCAATGCTATAGAGGAATGATAATCTTCAGCGCACCGTTGCATCAGTTTCTTTCAAAGCGTTGCGAAGTATAGAAATAATGTTGAAGTATCGTAAAGATGCATTTTGTAAGAAAATTTATCAAAATAACGTCAGTAATTGACTGCAAACAGAGCGCGGCAAAACGAAAAACCTAACCACTACACCAACGCATTCCACAATGGGTTTAAATGGCTGAAAAATACGAAAAGAAAATTATTTATTACTAGTAAACTAAGGCCAATTTACACAAACCCCGTTTCACTTCTACTTTTCACCTTTTAATGTTTTACCTCTGATTAAAGTTGTATTAATTTTGCATGATTTCGGTTGTTGTTTTCAGTTTTAGTAATTTTTAATAACGATTGATTTAGATTTATGCCCCACGAGCCTCTGCAGGAAATAATGGACTTTTTTAGGTTCAGAAGAAAATTGTGGCTAAGCTTACATGTTTCGTATGATTTACTCCAGTATATTAGAAGTCTCTTTGCTTAATTATATACAAGTAGCCTCACTTTTTGATCAATAACTATCGATAAAAACCTTCCTACCGAAATTGTAGGCACCTGCTACTTTCTTAGATAGAATAATTACTAATTTTTTCATTTCTATTAGAAAATAATTCACTTTAAATTCACTACAGAAAGCAGCCTTAATTTAATTATTAGTTAATTTTTTTAATTATCCTTTGACGTCCAACTTATGTTATTTTTAAATGTCGGATTTTTTTATTTTAAGATTACGCACAGTCAGGTATTGCGCAGTCTCTATTCATTTAAAACAAGTCTTTCAACATACTTTGGAATTTGCAAATGAACCAAACTATTCACGTTATTTTCTTTCATTTTGTAACTGCTGGAATGCTTTATTTTTGCCTCGGGCCTTTCTTTTCTTTCTCAGACTGGCAGTCTCTGCTCTGACATCTCTACGCAAAAAACTTCTCCCGTCAGTATTTTTAGTGTACAGTTTACTATGGCTCATCTTGCACCTCGACAATGCAATTTTTTCACCCTCCTCGCGTCATTTGTTTACCCGTTTTTCTCCGCTTAAGAGGGACGAGTGCAGCGGAAGAGAGGAAGTCGTTTCTGGTGTTTTCATGATGAGGGCCTGGCGCCACTCCACTCTCTCCATCATCATTCCACTCTTCCTCGAAAAAAACCTTGACTCTTCACCACCCATCATTCTCCACCCACTCTTGTCTTTCTCACCCATCTAAGGAACGAGCGCGGATGCGAAATTCTGCTTCCAGGAAAGCTTCATGTTACAAGTACCTGTCTGGTCTTCACGTGACAACTGGTCGTCCTTTTTTTAACCCCGATGGTCCGTCGAGGCTTTAAAACTCTCCTCTTCATCTCTTCGGACCCTCGAATGGTCCCCATGGTGACTTACTGCTACGTGGAAAGACCCTTTCCATACATGTGACACCCTTCTTGGATGCATACAGTTTAGTCCTCCCCCTCAAAGGTCCGGGAAAAGTCCTAAGTGATAACTTTTAAGTGGTCAGTTGTCTCGCGTCCATGGGGATCATTGTCTCCCTCTTAGCCGTCACCAGCGCCCCCTGCGGGGGTTTTCGGAAACATCCGGCGACCCTATATAGGGTGTTTTCATCACCATAGGATGGCTTCCTCCCGTTGGGTGGTCTTCTTATCCCAGTGACTCCATTTTTGCTTCTCTCTCTTCCAACGCTTGGGTATAATAACTCCCCCTTGTATTTCTGCCTCCATTCCAACGATGTGTGCTTTCTTAAGTAAATGGATCGGGGCGGTTATGAAATGGTGCAGGAATAACTTTCGTTAGCCGCCTTCTGTGGGGATGTATGTTGGCATAGAGATGAGTAATAGTCTCATCAATCTTACTAGGCGATCTCTGGACGATTGCCTTTATATGCTTTTGTTGGAAGTGCGGTATAGGATGAGTTTCATGGAGGCATTATCTGGACGATTGGTCGGAGTGCTATCGGCTTACGAGTCATCATTATATCACCGCCCATTGTGAGGAAGGTCATTAGAGGGAGGTATCCGCAAGAGAAGAGAAGCTGATACAATTGTCATGCTCGTTGCAGTCTACATTAGATTCGAAATTGAAGAGAGGAAAAGACAATTCTGAATATAAATGTAGAAACTTCATTGCCAAATTGGATGAAAAGCAGCATTTACCAAATTAAAATTTGTTAGTTTTCATTACCATGTATTAAAAAAGCGTAACATCTGACTTAATTTGCTGAGTGAAGTGGGATTTTGTAAACAAGCTTCTCGAAACACATGGTAGCAAAATAGAATTAAAATTCTCATTTGTAAGCTGAAATGAATTTATTGCAAAGCTTATGAAATGTGAATTAATTATCTGCCGTTTCAGTTTGACTTTAGAAGTAGTCAAATTTCGATTAAATTGTAGTCATAAATGGATTTTGTCAAGGCGATTATATTTCTGTTTAAATTTCATCCCTTTTATCCTTGATGAATTACTCTCCGATTATGTTGGAAATTATGCGATGAATTTTTCTTTTTCAAAATGCAGATTTTTAAAATACACTGATATTCTGGATTAATTAAGCATTTAAAGCGTAGAAAACATCAGGTCGGACTTATTTTGGATACCTTCATGAAACAAATTTGCAGTATAATCCGTTTAGGGACTAACATAAAGCCACTGGAAAACCTTAAAAATATTCTAATTAATTTTGGAATTTTCACGATTAAACAGTTACGCTTTAGACATAAACGTTGTAAACGCAAAGGGAATCCTATTTAGTTGGCCCGAAAAATCTTGAAAGTGATCCATGGAAAGTAAACGTGTCAGCTACGCCACTGTTTCTCATTGATTTAGCGAAAGTATTATTTTAAGGATTCTAATTTGTATGACAGTTCAAATGTTGGGAACGAACTCAACAAATGTATATCCATAAATCGTGTATAAGTTTGCTTCATTCCGATGTCCAATTCTTCGCTCGTCATTCCGTTTCTTTTCTCCTTTTGAAGACCTTTCGCTGAGCTTATTAACTTCCTAGTGCCACTCGATGTCAGTCAAAGGAAAAATAAAAGGACTTTCCATAATCCTTTACCCTTTTTCCTGCCATTAAAAGGAAAGATTTTCCTTTCCATTTTGAGTGGCACTCGAGAATGTTGCAAGAAGAGCAGTGGCTCTGCTCTCAGTTGGTGAGACGATGAAGAGTGCCGGAATTTGAGGATTGCAGTATCCTGAGAATGTCTAGATTCAATAATGGGAAAGTTCCGTCGCCTGGTGCTTTATCCAGCACTTAGCAATTCGTTTATCGCACTCTCATGTGCTTCTTCGTACTTAACCCTCCCTCCGTTAATTGCACGCTCAGCGCAAACCTCTTCCTTTCGAGAAGAGCCGTATGGCTATTCTCGCGCTAGAGACCTGAATCCTAGGAATGAAGACGATGTTCAACAATAGATGATCTTTAGCCGTACATCCGTTCTGCTCGGGCAGTAAATATACAAAGTTCAAGAATTAATTTTACGAAAGTGAACTATTAAAATAATTATATTTATCATATTTAGTTATATTTGTATGCATGCGGTAAAATTAACGTTATCATCATTTTTGTTTTAATATAATCTGAACGTACGCTTATCACCAAGTAATACCTATGCGGATAAGTTCGGTCACCCGAACCCTTAGTGAGAATATTTACTACCCCATTATCGTCTAACGATATATCGTACGGTTTTTCTTATCCGACATATTGAATGCGCAATAGGAAGACGTAGACAGAGGTT